>MCJB01047562.1:0-67534 GCA_002018475.1 Nicotiana obtusifolia | reverse complement strand
CTAATCGAGTCGTCGGAATTCACATCCGAACTTTCTAACTCATAAGTCAATCTACGATTGACTTTTGCGACTTAAGCTTTCTTAAAAAGTGACCATGTGTCTCATTTCTTACCGAATTACTTCGAGTACAACTTACTCGACTTAATTTCAATTAATATAATTAACAAAATAAATCGGGGCACAAAAATGAATCATCACAAAAACCTCACATTTGGCCCTTGGCCGCACTCAGTCAGAAAAATCATCTCATGCCCCTCGGGCATAGTAACACAGTAGTTCTCAGCCCAAAACATCATTTAAAATATTATGTAAACCTCAAAAACTGAGTAAAAGTGGCTGAGTTGTAAAACAGTGTAAATCAACAGGACTGAGTTCAAGTAATACATCAACACAGTGAGGAAACAGTGATAAATTCCCCTGAAGGGTTCAAATAACTGGCGCGAAGCCCAAATATGGCAATCAGCCCAAATCATGATGATATCAAATCAGTTCCAATCAAATATGTAGTAAATATCATCAATCGGGACGGACCAAGTCACAATCCCCAGTAGTAACCGACCCCACGCTCATCATCGAGCGCGTGCCTCACCTCCATATAGCACTACGATGTGCAATCCGGGGGTTCAAACCCTCAGAACATCATTTAAGATCATTACTCACCTCAAACCGGCTAAATCCTTAGCCCGCGATGCCTTTTCCCTTTGAATTGGTCTCCACGTGCGTCGAATCTATCCAAATTCAGAATAATTATGTCACAATATGTTGAGGGGACAAACCCCAAGCGAAAACAGTCAAAAATACTAAGAAATTCCAAAATTAGCAAAACCCGAGCCCCGAGCCCACTTCTCGAAATTCAGTCATTTCCATCCCAACGGGTTCCTTATCTCCTCACGAGTTCAACCATACAAAATTTATCGAATTCCGACATCGGATCGACCTCCAAATCTTAAATCTAAATTTAAGGGTTTTCCACAATTTTTCCAACTTAAATCACCAATTAATTGCTAAAAATAGTGATAAACTGAGGTAATTCCTCAAAATTTGAGTTAGGAACACTTACCCCGATGTTTCCCTTGAAAATCTTCCAAGAATTGCCCCCAATACTTGCTTCGACCGAGCTCTATAGCTCCAACAATATTCGAGATGGTCAAAATCCCCTCTTTTAAGAATTTGTCCAAGAAAATCTCCTTTGGATATAGTTTTGAGGTTGATTTGCTGTGATTCTATGGTGTTTGGAGGTGTTTCTCTTTGTGGATAATGAAAATGGGTTTTGCATGGCAAATGGGCACTTATTCTATTCATAAAGAGATCAAAATCGGAACAATAAAACTTTCAGGTGTCCAAAATGCGGTTCGCATTCTGGTCGCATAATCAGAATGTTGTTCGCATTCTGGTCGCATAATCAAAATGTTGTTCGCATTCTGGTCGCATTTTTGACATTGCAATCTGCTACACTTTGCTGCGTAGCATAATCAAAATGCTGTGTAGCATAATCAAAAATGTTGCGTAGCATAATCAAAATGTTGTTCGCATTTTGGACAGCATGCGTAGCATTTCTAACATTTATGCAGATTTTTCTTTCCAACGATGAAATAGTCCATTTATCACCCAAAACTCACCCGAGGCCTCTGGAAACTCAACCAAACATGCCAACATATCCCATAACATTATTCAAACTTGTTCCAACCATCGGAACGCCCAAAACAACCTCTCAACACCAAATTCGCGTTGGATTCAAGCCTAATGAAACTAACAAATTCCAACTTCTACATTCGATGTCGAAACCTATCAAATCAAGTCCGATTGACCTCAAATTTTGCACACAAGTCATAAATGACATAACAGACCTATGAAGATTTTCAGAACTAGATTCCGGCCCCGATATCAAAAGTCAACTCCCCGGTCAAACTTTTCCAAAATCTTCTATTTTCCAACATTCGCCAAAATGCGTTGAATTGTCCTACGGAATTCCAATTTCAAATCCGGACATACGCCTAAGTCCGAAATCACCATACGAAGCTATAGCAACTCTCGGAATTCCATTCCGACCCTCGGATCAAAATCTCGCCTAACAACCGGAAATCGCCAAAATATTAACTCCACCAATTCAAGCCTAATTCTACACCGGACCTCCAAAACCAATTCCGATCACACTCCTAAGTCATAAATCATCTCCCGAAACTAATTGAATCATCGGAATTCACATCCGAGCCCTCTAACTCATAAGTCAACATCCGATTGACTTTTACAACTTAAACCTTCTTGAAAGAGATCAAGTGTCTCATTTCTTACCAAATCTACTCCGAACGCAAACCATTCAACGTGATTACATAAAGCACGGATAATGAAGCATAATAAGGTAGAAACGGGGAAAACAGAGCGGTAACTCATGAGACGACTAGCTGGGTCATTACAGCAAGTGCAGGAGAAGGAGTAGATGTGGAGGAATCAGAAAAGTGTAAAGGAAATGAAGGTGAAGGAAACAGGAGAATCAGATCCAACAGATGCAGAAGAAAAGGGAAATAGAAATTCATGAAACACAACATCTCTGGAGATCATAGTGAGTTTAGTTGCCAAACTATAAAGTTTGTGACCCTTCTTAGCCAGAGGATAACTAATAAAGACACATGGATCAGCCTTAGGCTAAAATTTATCCTTGTGACACCAGGGAACTGAAGAAAAATATAGGCAACCAAAGGTTCTGAGGTGTGTGTAGAAAGGGGGTTTACCAAATAACAATCCAAATGGTGTTTTATTTTGTAGAAGAACAGAAGGGACTCTGTTAATGAGATATGTGGCAACGAGTACACTGATCTCCCCAAAACCTAATGGGTAATTTGGATTGAAAAAGTAAAGCCCTGGAGATGTATGTGTTTCCTTTCAACCACACCATTCTGTTGTGGTGGGTGAGTGCAAGAGGTTTAATAGATTCCATTGTTAACAAAACATCGACTGGCTAAAGTTCCAGACCCAAGTTCAAGGGCATTGTCACTTCTAACAGATTGAACATTGTTATGATATTGTGTCTTAACCATGGTAATAAAGGCATTAATTAAAGGAATTGCATTGCTCTCAGACCCCACAAGGAGAGTCCAAATATCTCTAGTATAATCATCCACTATGGTCAAGAAACATCTACAAGCCATTGTAAGTTGAACTGTTATATGGTCCTCAAGTGTCCACATGAATAAGGTGAAAAAGATCTGAAGTCTTAGTAGAACTATCAGGAAAATACAACCTAGTCTGTCTAGCCATTAGACAAATTGTGCATGTAAAAGGTTGTTTAGAGGAAAACTTACAAGGAAGAGAAGATATATCCTTCATTCTAACAAAAGGCATATACCCTAGTTTGTTATGCCATAAAATCTTCATTTTATTGAACATGAAATGATATGTACTGATGGATATAACTTATTTATGTAATTTCATATGTAAAAAATAAGTTTTTAAAATAAAATATGAATAATGATATCCTATCCTCGCATATTTTTTAACAAATCTTGTAGGAAGAAAAAAATTATGAAAAAGAAGGAAAGAGGCAAAAAGACAATAGAATGAAGCAAAGCCACAGTTGCACACATCATCTTCATATTCGCAAATGTGGAATATACATATGGGCTTATGAAAAGAAGTTACAGATGAAAAGGAGCATAGTTTCATATGTAGAATCTATATACGTAAGGTCACAGTCGCATACATGGAACCTACATTTGCATTTGCAAGTCTAACCAATGAAGTCATGGATGGAAGCAAAAATGCTATAGATGCATATGTGGAATCTATATTTGCAAAGGTCACATTCGCATACATGGAACATACATTTGCAAGACTAACTCATGAAGTCAAGAGTGAAGCACAAGTGTGATAGTTGCATATATGGAATCTACGGACACAAAGGTCACATTCGCATACATGGATTTCACATTCACAAAAGTGGAACATGACAAAAGCTACTCATTTTTTCCTATAAATAGCAAGCTCTCTTTGTATAAGGATATCCAATCTTTAGAAGACAAAAACTAGTCTTGGTCTTCTTTTCTTGTAGTAAAAATATTTCCTTAGTCTTTTAAATATCTTTTTTTATCTTTTCTTATTCCATAATGGAGTAATCTCTTTTCGTTGGGATAGTTGATGAAGCTTGATATATTTTATAATACTATATTAGTTTTTATATATTCTTGGCTTGAAAATTTTTATTTACATTTCATATTATGCTGGAATGATGGTTTTTAATTACTCTACTATCATGTCTACATATTTTATCTCTAAGTTATTCTTATATTAGTTTTGTAATTCTCATGGAGCAAAATTAATATATAATAACTGGTGAATAAAATAGTAGAGTGAGAGTAGTTTTTAAGTAAACTATTATTTCAAGTCAACAATCTTGCTTGCCTCGGTATTCTCACGGAGGAATTATTGTAGGCAAGATTATTGATTCTTAGTAAAAATATTCTCACGAAGTTTTTACTTTCTTTTAGCACAATTGAAGCAAGAAAAATATTTCTGTTTAAACTAGTCTTAAGTTGATTAATTAACATAATTCTCATGGAGTGTTATTAATTAATTATTTCTTAGTGAGTAAAATATAATTGTATTAGAAATAAGGAATTATTCTTTAAAGAAATAAATGTAGAAATTGAGATTTTATTATAGTAATATTATCAAGTGAATTCAATGATTCCCAACTCTTTTAAAAATTATAAATCTTCCAAAAGTTATTTGTTTCTTTAAGTAATTAAGAAGTTCTGAACCTCACTCATTTTTCATCAATTTAATTCTCTCAAATAATAATTAAAATATTACAAGTCTGTAGCATAGATTATCCAGTCTCTGTGGGACGATATCTTAACTATACTAGAATTTGACAGAGTACGAGCAGAAAATTCCAATACACATTGGCCTCGTCAAATATTTGGCGCCGTTGCCAGGGATTGGTATACATCTACTTCAGATTAAATATTTTATTACTAATTTGAGTACTTTTATTATAATTATTATTAAGTTATCATTTTTATTTTTTTTCTTAAATTGTTTTTTACCACATAGCTGTTAGTATTTTTAATATAATCTTCTTCAGCATATTAGTTTCGCTTACTAGTAGTACTACCATTTACTATTTTTGGCATCATCATTATTTTTAGTAATTCAAAAATTAGTATTGTTCGAATTAGCATAATTTTTATTATTTTAAGGAAGAAAATTATCTAGTAATTTAAAAAAAAATATTAGTTGCATTTTCTTTGATTTAAAAATATCGGGTAGGTTATGACCCGTTTTTCTACAAAAAAGTTAGCTAGTTACGATCCAGAAATTGAAAGATCTCTTTGATTGTGCACGAAAGGACAAACATCATCTTCTCAAAGGATAGCTCATGAAGGAATGGAGAATCAGGAAGTAGAAGACATCCATCCACCAGAAGTTCCACCACTAGTCTATGTGGAGGATCAGATGGATGAAGTATCACCAAGGCCAGCAAACAGAATCCTAAGAGATAATGCTAGACCTGAACGCTTCAACTGTGAATTTGGTGTCAAGAAACTTGTCGTGGTAGCCAACAACATTGAAATCAGGACTGGCCTGATTCAAACAATTCAACAGTCGTGTATCTTCACTGGAGAATCAAGCGAAGATCTACACAGTCATTGAACTGACTTTCTGGAACTTGTTGAAACAGCTAAGTATAATGAGTACCTCCTGAAGCTATCAAGTTAATGCTATTTCCTTTTTATTTAAAAGGAGATGCCAAGACTTGGTTGCGGAGTTTGTCGCAAGGTTACATTACCACATGGGACCAGACGACTAAGAAATTTTTAAACAAATATTTTTCCCCTGATAAAACCACAAAGTTAAGACAGGAAATATCTAATTTCTTGTAGACTGACACTAAGTCAGTTTATCAAGCTTGGGAAAGATTAAAAGCAATACTAAGAAAATGCCCAAACCATGACATTCCTGAACATATGCAACTGTATATTTTTTATCACGGGTTAAAATCCTCTGCTAGAAATGTGATTGATGCAACTACAGGAGGTTCTGTAATCGAAAAAACCACGGAAGAAGCATTGCAATTATTGAATGGGATTTCTGAGAATGCCATCCAATGGCCATCTGAGCGTGTAATCATCAAGAAGGCCCTTACGGTAAATCAGGTTGATGGTTTAAATACCCTAACGCAGCAAATTGTTTCTTTGGCACACAAATTTGAATCCTTCTAGGTGAATACACAACAACCAAGCCAGTCTGAGGCTTGTGACATGTGTGGAGGAAGCCATCTGAACCATGAATGTCAAGAAACCAATCATAATGATGAATATATCCATTCTGTCGGCTATAAATCGTACCTTTTTAGGAGTACAATGGCACAAAAGTATCCAGGATTTAAGTGGAGCAATCCAAAGGGTGCAGAGAACTCTCCAAGCTTCCAGAAGCAACAAGTACAATATCTGTCGAGATACCAAAATCAGAACCGTGGGAAACCAATCTATAGACCTTATCAACAAGCAGGGTCGTATCAGCAAAGGCCTCAACAAGCTCATTCAAGTCTCGATGAAATTTTGTATAAGTACATTAAGGTCACTGATGGACAGATGAAAAGCCAGGGTTCAGCCCTCAAAAATCTAGAAATTTAATTAAGCCAACTGGCAACTCTTGCGTCAGAAAAGATTCAAGGTCCCTTGCCGAGCAATACGGAAAAAAATTCAAAGGAGCACCTTAAGGCCCTCACCTTACGGTCAGGTAAGGTGCATGATGAACCCTTGCAGACCAGTCAAAACAATAGGTAAACCAGGGTAATAATGTTGAAATACGCTCTGAACTATCTAAAGAGAAAGAAGATAAGAAAAAAGAAGAAAAAACAATTGAAAAATTGACTCATTTCCCTATGACAATTCCTTTTCCACAAAAAAATGAAAAGAGAAAATCTTGGTAATCAATTTTCAAAGTTATTGGAGATTATAAAACAAATTCACATTAATATTTCTTTCTTTGATTGTTTGTCGCAAATGCCTTCTTATGTCAAATTCCTAAAAGAAATTCTGTCAAGTAAAAGAAAATTGGAAGAAGTTTCTAGGTAATACTTATCGAAAAATGCAGTGGTGTACTTCAAAATAAACTACAAAAACTTGGCGATCCAGGTACTTTTACAATTCCATGCACTTTGGGAGTAGTATATTTTGAAATAGCACGTTGTGATTCTGGAGCTTCAATTAACTTGATTCCATTTTCTATCTTTAGAAAATTAAATCTTGGTGAAATGAAAGACATAGGTGTTTGTCTTTTGTTTGCAGATCAAATTACTAAGAAACATAAGGGAATAATTGAAAATGTTCTCGTAAGAGTAGATAAGTTTGTTTTTCCTGTAGATTTTATAGTACTTGAAATGAAGGAATATCCTGATGAACATATCATTTTAGGTAGACCATTTCTTGCCACAGGTAGAGCAATCCTAGATGTCCATCAAGGATAACTGATTTTGAGAGTTGATGAAGAAAGAGTCATTTTTTATATGCAAAAGATATTAAGATTTTCAGGAGATGAGACATCATCTTCGTGTTTTTCGTTTGACATGATTAATTATCTTACAGATGAATTCAAAGATGATCAATTAACTCCAGACTCAATGGAAAAAGTTTTGGCCAAATATGGCACAACACAAGATGATGATCCTATCATCAGAAGAGAAGCCGAAATACTAGAAAAAGATTATGAAGATGAGGAGATATAACCAGAACAAGTTCAACCAAAAATTGATCTCAAAGTCCTCCCATCTCATTTAAAATATGTTTATCTTGAGGAAGACTTATTTCCACTAATTATTTCATCTTCTCTTACTGCATGAAAAGAAGAAAAACTTATTGAAGTGTTGAAAGCACATAAAGAAGCCTTGGGGTGGACTATATAAGTTATCAAAGGGATTAATCCAGTTGTTTGTACGCACGGAATCCTCATGGAGGAGAGCTACAGGCCAATAGTCCAGCTCAAAAGGAGATTGAATCTAGCAATGCAGGAAGTTAAAAAAAGGGAGAACATAAAGCTTTCGGCGACATGTATTATTTATCCCATTTCAGACAGCCCTTGGGTAAGCCCTATTCAGGTAGTACCAAAGAAAGGAGGTATGACAGTTACAAAAAATAAAAGTAATGAACTCATACCTACTAGGACTATCAAGGATGGAGAGTCTGTATTGACTATAGACATAGTAATGATTCCACTAGAAAAGATCATTTTTTCTTTACCATTTATTGTTCAAATGTTAGAAAGAATTGCAGCATATGGTTTTTACTATTTTCTTGATCGCTATTCAGGGTATAACCAAATACCAATTGTACCTGAAGATCAGGACAAGACAACTTTCATATGTCCTCGGGGAACATATGCCTATAGGAGAATCCATTTGGTATATGCAACGCTCCTACTATATTTCAGCGTGGCATGTCAGCAATTGTTTCTGACATGACTGAAAATTTCTCGAAATTTTTATGGATGATTTCACACTCTTTGGCAAAATGTTTGAGGATTTTCTTCAACACTCGACCTTAGTTCTTAAGAGATATGAAGAGACAAGCTTGATTCTTAATTGGGAAAAATGTCATTTTATGGTTAGTGAGGGAATAGTTTTAGGACATAAAATCACTGCTAAAGGGATAGAAGTTGATAAGGCTAAAATTGACCGTATAGCAAGATTACCCCCTCCCACAACTGTTAAAGGAATTAGAAGCTTTCTAGGTCATGCAGGTTTTTACAGATGGTTTATAAAGGACTTTTCAAATAATTCATAACCGCAGACTAACTTCTTGATGAAAGATATTAAGTTTGACTTTTCAGGTGATTGTTTGAAAGCATTTGAGACCCTTAAGGAAAATTTATCAACTGCCCCTATAGTTGTGTCCCCTTCATGGAAGCAACCTTTTGAGATCATGTGTGAAGCTAGTGATACATCAATAGGAGCTGTTTTAGGCCAGAGAAAGGATAATATCTTTCGTCCCATTTACCAGTAGAACAATGAACGAGGCCCAACTAAATTATGCCACAACAGAAAAAGAGTTATTGGCGGTAGTGTTTGCTTTTGATAAGTTTCGCTCTTATTTGATAGGAACCAAGGCCATTGTTTTTAGTGATCATGCAGCTTTAAAATACCACTTAGCAAAGAAAGATGCTTGACCTACATTGTTAAGATGGATTTTACTTCTTAGCTGACCATTGTCTAGATTAGAAAATACCCCCCTTGAGTTTAGCGAGATAAAAGAAGAATTTCCTGATGAACACATTTTCTCAGTTAACTCAATTGTGACTCAACCACCCTGGTTTGTAGATATTGCAAACTACTTAGTTGGAAAATGGACATCCCAAGATCTATCGTATCAGCAAAGAAAGAAGCTTATATCTGATGCAAAGTATTATCTGTGGAATGAACCTTACTTATTTAAAAATTGTGTAGATAATATTATCAGAAGATGTATGCCTGAAGAAAAGATGAACAAACTTTTATATTGCTGTCATGATGGAGCAATTGGAGGTCATTATGCAGCAAATCGAACAGCCTTTAAAGTTTTTGATGTCGTCTTTAAAGATGCCCGAGCATATGTTGCACAATGTGACAGGTGTCAGAGAACAGGTAACATCAATAAGAGAGATGAAACGCCGTTGAAATCAATACAGGTATGTGAAATATTTAATGTTTCGGGAATAGATTTCATGGGTCCTTTTCCTTCTTCTCTTTCTTTTGAATATATCCTTGTGGCTGTGGATTATGTGTCAAGATGGAATGAAGCCAACCCCACAAGGAAAAATGATGCTCGAACTGTGTTCAATTTTCTCAAAAAAAATATTTTTACCAGATTTGGCACACAGGAGTCATCATTAGTGACCAGAGGACTCATTTTATGAATAAATAATTTTCTGTTTTGCTGACAAAATATGGTGTGAATCATAAAACAGGAACACCATATCATGTTCAACTCAAGGGCAAACTGAAGTTTCCAACCGTAAGTTAAAAAGAATTCTTGAAAAAATAGTTGGAATCTCAAGAAAAGACTGGGCTTTAAAATTAGATGATTCATTATGGGCGTACAGAACGACGTTCAAAATGTCAATTGGAACAACCCCATATAGATTAGTCTTTGGGAAAGCTTGTCATTTGCCAGTTCAATTAGAACACAATGCTTTTTGGGCACTAAAAGCATTAAAATTTGAATAGCCTCTACTAATAATAATATATTTTTTCAGGTTCATGAGTTGGAAGAAATAAGGTTGGAAGTCTATTATAATACAAACCTTTTTAAAGAAAAAACAAAAAAAATGGCATGAAAATTTGATCCGACAAAAAAATTATAAAATTGGAGATCAAGTACTTCTTTACAATAGTCGACTTAGGCTATTCCCAGTAAAATTAAAATCAAGGTGGACAGGTCTTTACAATGTAACAAATGTTACTCTATATGGAGCAATTGAAATGCAACAGAACAATGGAGGTGAAAACTTTAAGGTAAATGGTCAAAGACTAAAGTTGTACTTTGGATGACATTTTGAGCAACATTTATCGGTCACTTGATAGACTAATGAATTCCACAAGTAATAAGTCGAGCTCACGACGTTAAACTCAGACCTATAGTGACATACCCGTAGCCATTGAGGGTGAAGCAATGAAGCCTTATAAGTCCAACATAGATTTGGTAATTAAATGCTTAACCAATTAATCTGGTCAACATCTAGGTTATTGGACACAAGAGCATCACATGAAGGCCTCTTCAAAAACAGAGTCACCTACACAGGAGCAACTCCATGGTGGTCGGTATGCCTAAGTAACTGGTTGGTTAACCATTTTGTTATTTCAAGTCGAATGTTGGCTCAGATAATTTTTGTTTTATATTTAAACTAGGGCCAAATGACTGATAAGGTCTTAAATTAGTCAGTCTATTACACATAAAACATGTGCGGTCACAGATTCTTTCAAGCTTTCTATAACGACCCGACCGGTCGTTTTGCTTTCTAAATCCATGTTTCCCTAATTAAGACTCCCCGTATGTACTTTTACTGTTAGAACGGGTTTGGAAGGGTTCAGGTTGAAATCGGAACACTTAGTTCCTTAATAGTGGCTTATAATGGTTAAGTTTGACTTGAGTCAACGTTTTGAGAAAACGACATTGGAACCGGAATTCAGATCGAGTTTCGGATGACCCAGGAGCGTCTCAACATTTAATATTGAAAGTTTCTGCATTGAAGGTTTTCAAGTTCTTTAAGTTTGGTTTGGAGTAGGTATTGGAGTTACCAAGGTCTGTTTGGAATTTTGAGCTTGTGAATAGTTCTGTATGGTAATTTATGACTTGTACGCAAAATTTGGGGTCATTCCGAGTAGTCTAAGTATGTTTCGGCGCGTTCGGAGCTAGTTGAGAAGTTTAAAGTTCATAAGATGATTCAATTTGGTTTTGGGGTGCAATTCTTAGTTTTATTGTTATTTTACGTGTTCTGAGTGTTCGAGCAGGTCCATACTATATTTATGGACTTGTGGGTGTATTCGGATGGGGTCCCGGGTGGCTCGCGTGTGTTTCGGACCGCTGGAGCTTAGTCAAAAAATTTGTTGTTCTAGTTTCCTTCTTCGCTAACGTGGACCACTGGTCGTGTTCGCGATGAAGGAATGAGACTGGGTGGCATTTTCCCTATGCATTCGCGAAATGGGTTTGAGGTTCCGAGGCCCTGGGCCATTGGCCTACGCTTTCGCGGAGTATGAGGCCAGCTGGGGAGGGGGTTAATCGAAGGCCTTCATGTTCGCATTGAGGCCGCCGCGTTCGCAGAGGACAGGGCAGTTAAGCCATCGCAGTCGCGAGGTTGGTCTAGCATTCGCGTAAAATCATTTTCTCTGGGCTTGGCATTTTGCCTTCGCAATCGTGGATACCCTATCGCGATCGCAAAGAAGGAACCACTGGGCAGAAAATATTTTTAAAAACGTGACTTAGACCTATTTTCCCCCATTCCTCACTTGTGTAGACGGGTTTTCATCAAGCATTGTAAGGTGAGTAAGTTCTACCTAATATGAGTTAAACACATAGATTATGGGTAGATTTTAACGGGTAAAATGTGAAAATTTTAGGAATTTATTTTAAAATGTAGGATTCGATAAAAATGGGATTTAACCAAGAAAATGATTATGGAATTAGGTAGAAATTATATATTTGAGTTTGTGAGGTTATAGGTAACATTTATCTTCAAAAATTTCCAGAATCCAAGCATATGGGCCCTGGTGACTTTTAAAAATCTTCCAATTTGGGTTGGGTAATTACTCTAATAGTTAAATTATGAACTTGTGAATGTATATTGATGTAACGACCCGACCGGTCATTTTGAGTATTTGCACTTTGCTCAGTAGTTTGAGGGCACGAATAACTCCGCATGATGTATTATGACTTGTGTAAATCGTTGTTTTTGATTTTCAGGTTGTTCGAAATTCATTTGGAAGAATGAACTTTATGATTGAAGCTTTAAGTTGGTAAAGTTGACCAAGTTGGACTATTTAGCATTTGACCTCGGATTGGAGTTTTGATGGTTCCATTAGGTCCGGATGATGATCTTAGACTCGGGCGTATGCCAGGATTTGCAATTGGATATTTCTAGAAGGATTAGGCACTAATTGGCAAAATATTAGAATTTGAAGGTTTGGAAAAGTTCATTAAGTTTGATTTGAGGTGAGATTCGTCATTTCGATGTTCTTATGCGTGATTTAAGGCCTCGAGTAGGTCTATTTTTATTTTATGGGACTTGTTGGTATGTTCGAACGGAGTCTCGAGGGGCTCGGGTGAGTTTCGGATAGGTTTGGGTTGTGTTGCGCTCGTCTTTTATGTTTCGACGTCGTTTCTTCAAGCATAAATGGTACCACAATAAGCAAATTAGCTCCAATTCTGTTTTTATTGAAGCATTAGATCTGTATCATAATTATGGTGCCATAGCAAAAAGAATCGTCAAAGTTGGACATCGTATGAGGAGTTTATTGTCATTTTACTAAGAATTGGGTTGCCAAAGTTTTCAGATTAATTACGGAATTATCACTGACTTCGTATTAAAAAGTCTGAACTATTTTCAAATAAGAAACCAACATATGTCCTTCATTATAAGGTCAAATGGAATGATTCAAAAGCCTAACTTGACTGAAATTTCACAAGGAATCCATTGGAGGCATCAAAAGCGAGTTTCGGGGTTGTTTGGCACACAAAACGATACAAAATAGCTGGGCAAAAATATATAATATCGAGGGTTTGTTCATTTGATCATATTTTGAGTTTGGGAGCTCGGATTTGGGCAATTTTTGAGGCAATTTTCACCATATGAATTGGGATAAGTATTCTCTACTCGGTTTTGGTTATATTTCGTGAATCTATCTTCATTTTTTCGGTAATTGGATTGTGAATTTTAAAGAGAAAATTGGGGGGTTTTGGCCAAAGTCTCATAGCGTCAATTTTTGAGTTTTGAGCATTGATTCGGAGTCGGATTTAGGTGAAACTAGTATGGTTGGAGTCGTAATAGAATGGGTTATCGAACTTTATGAGTTTTGTCGGGTTTCGAGGCGCGGGCCTGGGTTTGACTTTTTTGGTCGATTTTGTGATTTTGATTAAAGACTCGACCTTTATCAACCAGGTTTATTTCCTTATGGCATTATTTGATGTATTTGAGTTGCTTTTTGCTAGTTTTGAGCCGTTCTGAGGTCGGTACGCTTGTGATGGCATCTTTAGAGCAGTATTTGGCTTGCTCGGTATTGGATTTGGCTTGTTCGAGGTAAGTAACACTTCTAAACTTGATGCTGAGGGTATAAACCCTGAATATACGTGTTATGTGTTTGGTGTTAAGGTGATGCACATGCTAGGTGATGGGCGGTGGGCGTGCACCATGTGAATTTTAACTCTCTTACTTTGTGATACTGTGTAGTTACCTGATCTTATCCGTAACCTGAAACCTCTACATACTAGAGCTATTGAGCTGTTATCCATATTAGGGACCATGTCTAGGCTACATGCTTATTATGTTTGGACCCACTGAAGTCATTTCTGCTGTTGAATTATTTGCTTACATTGCAATTACATACTTAGTCGTATGTATTTATATGCACATCATATCTTAGTCTTCGTTACCATTTATTGATTTTTTTTATGGCATTGTGAGCTCGAGAGACCGATGAGATTGATGACTGAGCGAGGCCGAGGGCCTGATTATGAGGATGTTAATGGGATCAGGCTACACGCCGCAGCAAGTATTATTGATTTATGATGGGAGCGGGTTGCACGCCACAGCAGATGTTATTGATTAGGCCATGATTGGCTAATTATAGCGCTTGGGGTGAAGGAGCCCCTCCAGTGTCTGTACACACACCCCAGTGAGCGCAGGTACCTACTAAGTGCGAGTGCCTAGTGCAAGTGTCGAGTTATTGTGAGGACTAAGTGACTGTGAGCATATGAGCAATTGAGAGGATTGAGTGCATTGATTCACCGAGAGTATGCATATGGTTTTTGATAATGAAATATCTTACTTGTTGATGGAAATTTTTGGAAAAAACCACATTTTTCAAACTTACTCATATTTTTGGTGTTTTTAGTGAAAGATTTGGGATTTATTGTTTTACTTGGAAAGCATGCCTATTTTCAGTAACTGTGAACGAGCGGAGCATCATATCTCTAAGTTATTCCTGTACCATCTTATTTATATTGATGTGAACTGTTCCTGGTTATTAGAGTTATACTCTGACCCTTGTCCCAGCTCGTCACTACTTTCAACCTAAGGTTACGTTTGTTACTTATTGAGTATATGGGGTCAGTTGTACTCATACTACACTTCTGCACCTTGCGTGCAAATGCTGGATGCTGATGCTGATGTGTATGGTGGGAGCTGGATTTGAAGATGTACCTGTGTTCCAGTTACAGCTGCCTCTTGTCTTTGGTAGCTTTAGAATTTTAATTTGTTCATGTATATTTCAAACAGATGATGTATCTACTTCATACCAGCTTTGTAAACTCTAAATCATAGAAGCTCATGATTTGTACTACCAGTCCTTGGAAATTCTTCGTATTATAGTTCAGTTGTATTATCATTTCTCCTCTTAATGAATCTCATTAAATGGATAATTGTTAATTGGCTTACCTTGCAGGTTGGGTTAGGTGCCATCACAACTAGTAGAATTTTGGGTCGTGACAATTGATTAATTTACATAATATTTGACCAGCTTCGGATTGTTCGGCACCAGGTTGAGGCTTTAGAGCGAATTTGTGGGCTGGAAAGTGAGCTTTGGGATGAGGTAAGCTCTTAACTAACCTTGTAATAGGTAATTTACCCCATAGGTGTTTAAAATTACTATTTGCTTCTAATTGTGGCCTACGTACGCACGAGGTGACAAAAGTCTGTGGGTAGCTACAAATCATGCTTAAGTCCGGGTAGTTTTAGGACCCAATCATGAAATACTTGTATTGTTCGCACTCTACTTTTTAATTTAAATGCTTAAATCATATTGAGACTTGATAAAAGATTCGTAAAGACCGAATTTCACTTACTTTGAGTTCTGGCGGTGTACTTGACTGTCAATAAAAATTGTGCTACCTTGTGTATTAGTCTTGTGATAGCTTTTAAAACGAATGTTTGTAGAGTATTCTCTCTTCTTGTGGAGTGGGCCGAACGCCTCGGCAGTATAATAGATGCATTTATGATTTGTGTCGTTCGACCCTCGGTAATGTGCACATTATTCTGGATTGGGCCGTACAACCTCGACATAAATCATGCGTGATAATGCTCGGAGCCCGATTACACTTGATATTATATTTATGACTTGAGAGGTTATAATTTATTTATTGACCCAAAATTTGTTGGAGTTAGTATGTGTTAGTTAGAGATTTTTAACTTGGCTATCCACTGCTTGCTATTATGTTATTATTATTATTCACGTATTCCATGCCTATTTAGACTTTCTGTATTTATTTGTTGGCCCATAGTAAGTGTCGATGTCGATGTCGATGTCGACCCCTCATCACTACTTCTTCGAGGTTAGACTGGATACTTACTGGGTACATATTGTTTAGGTACTCACGCTATACTTCTACACTAATCGTGCAGGATATGAGGCAGGTGCATCTAGCATTCATTCAGGTGCGCGCACCCGTTACCCTGAGCCATAGTGGTGAGCTACTCTATGAATCCATTCTGCAGCACCCGTAGTCTCTCTTTTGCATTTACTTTTTGTCTATCTTATTTCAGACAGTAGCATAGGTGTTTTGTATATTCTACTGGTTGCTCATACACTTGTGACACTGGGTCTTGGAAACATGCTAGTAGACGTTGTATGGTTTTGAGTATTGGATTCACCGTATTTGCTCTTTCATTAGTTTACGCTTTACTTTACTTTAATTTTCCACTTCTCATCTACTTAATAAATAAAAGTCAACTACTTTGAAATTATTTAAAAGAATAAATGCATGTCTAGTTCATCGTTGGCTTGCCTAGCGGCAACGTTGGGTGCCATCGCGCTTATAGGGGAAATTGGGTCGTGACACTTTCTTCTGTGATTATAAATTTGAAAGCCAAAAGGATTTTTTTATTTACACATTAGTATTAATTTTATTCTTTCCTTAAATTAATACTTATATATATATATATATCTCATCACGCGTTTTATATAGGAGGATGAAACAATTCACGTGTGGAGAGGATAGATTCTAATGCAGTTCTAGTATATGTTAGATACATATATTTTATATAAAGTTCTATTTTCCTTATATCTTTATATATAATTATTTTTCTCTCCTCTATCCTATTTGTAGGTTTTTAATTAACAAAATAAATTCTTTACTATATGTCCAATGATTAATTCTTTTCATCTTCACCATATAAATATCATATATATGATTTTAATTTTGTGAAGGCAGGAGCAAGCGTCTTTATCTCAGAAAATCATTAGAATTGAGAATTATTATGATCCCAAAATAGGTAGAATCAATAAACTTGGCTAGAACTTGCTCTAAATGTTTCTCAAGGTGAAATAATGGGTGACACTGATTTTTGGAAAATGCAATTAGGTCTTCTTTGATTCACCATTTTTTAGCCCTCTTATTTCTAACCAAATACATACATATATATATATATATATATATTCCTTTTATAACCCTTCTTTGAGCCTTAATCCTATTTTTTTTAAACACATTGATCTCTAATAAAAAATAAAGTGTATATATATATACATATATATATATATATATATATATATATATATATAGAGAGAGAGAGAGAGAGTCATGAGTTCTTCTAGCTAAAATGAGCAGAGAATGGAGAAAAATTGTGAATTTAAGGTATGTGAAATTACAAAATAAGAAAAAAGAAGAAAGCAGGTTTTATCAAAGGGACGAAATATTGAGTACCAAGAAATGTTTGCTCCAAGCTGAAAGAAAAAAAACCACTCTTAAAATATCCCTATCCTACTAGCCTGATGCCTAACATTACAAGCCAAGAAAAGTCCTAGAAAGATTTTAAAAGTAAGTGTTGAATCAATATTAGTGGAGAAAACATGACGTGCAAGCCTACGGACAAGAGTATGATACTTAATAAATAAGTGATCATAAATCTATCAATTCTGAAAGATTCAATCGAAGAAGATTGCAAGTTCTTGTTGGTCAAAACAAAATTCAGAAATAAGGTAAAATATTTGGTGAATTTAAAAAGGTTAATTGCATCGACCATGTTGGAGGATATTTATTTTGTATAAGTTTACTATCCTAGAATAGTCATTGATTTTAGAAGATATATTTTTAAAGTATTCTTTTTCCTCGAGGACGAGCAAAAGTTCAAGTATGAGAGTATTTGATGGATATAAATTATTCATGTAATTTCATATATAAAAAATAAATTTTTAAAATAAAATATGAATAATGATATCCTATCCTCGCATATTTTCTAACAAATCTTGTAGGAAGAAAAAATTATGGAAAAGAAGGAAAGTGGCTAAAAGACAACAGAAGAAGCAAAGCCGCAGTCGCACACATCAATTTCATATTTGCAAATGTGGAATATATACTTGGGCGTATGGAAAGAGACAATTAGAGATGAAAATGAGCATAGTTGCATATGTAAAATCTATATACGCAAGGTCACATTTGCATACATGGAGCCTACATTTGCAAGCTTAACTCATGAAGTCATGAATGGAAGCAAAAGAGTTATAGATACATATGTGAAATTTATATGTGCAAAGGTCACATTCATACATGGAACCTACATTTGTAAGACTAACTCATGAAGTCAAGAGTGAAGCACAAGTATCATAGTTGCATATATGAAATCTACGTACACTAAGGTCACATCGCATACATGAATTTCATATTGGCAAAAGTGGAACATGACAAAAGCTAATCATCTTTTTCTATCAATAGCAAGCTCTCTTTGTATAAGGATATAATCTTTGGAAGACAAGAACTAGTCTTGGTCTTCTTTTGTTGTAGCAAAAATATTTCCTTAGTCTTTTAAATATTTCTAGTCTTCTAAATATCTTTTTTTATCTTTTCTTATTCCATAATGGAGTAATCTCTTTTCATTGGGATAGTTGATGAAGCTTGATATATTTTATAATACTATATTAGTTTTTATATATTCTTGACTTGAAACTTCTCATGTTCATTTCATACTGTGCTGGAATGATGGTTTTTAATTACTCTATTATCACGCCTACATATTTTATCTCTAAGTTATTCTTATATTATTTTTGTAATTCTCACATAGCAAAATTAATTGAATAAAATAGTAGAGTGAGAGTACTTTTTTAGTAAACCATTATTTCAAGTTAGCAATCTTGCTTGCCTCAGTTTTAATTCTCACGAAGGAACTGTTGTAGGCAAGATTATTGATCCTTAGAAGAAATATTCTCAATGAAGTTTTTACTTTCTTTTAGTACAATTCAAGGAAGAAAAATATTTCGGTTTAAATGTCACTAGTCTTAAGTTGATTAATTAACATAATTCTCACATAGTGTCATTAATTAATTATTTCTTAGTGAGAAAATTATAATTGTATTAGAAATAAGCTATTTTTCTTTAAAGTAATAAATGTAGAAATTGAGATTTTACTATAGTAACATTATCAAGTGAATTCAATGATTCCCAACTCTTTTTTTAAATTTATAAATCTTCCAATGTCATTTGTTTTTTTAAGTAATTAACAAGTTTTAAACCTCACTCACTTTTCATCAACTTGATTCTCTCAAATAGTATTTAAAATATTACAAAGTTTTTAGCATAGATTATCCAGTCTCAGTGGGACACAATCTTAAAATATACTAGAATTTGACAAAGTACGAGCATGAAATTCCAATACACATCGGCCTTGTCATGTAAAATAAGAAACAATAACAACAACAGAATCCAATGGAGAATGGTATTTATAGGGAGAAGACAGAGAAGTAGTAGACAAATCAACAATACAAGCCAATGAATCAGAATTAGGTTATAGTGAGGATTGCACTAGCTTGTAAAGTCCATTGTCGAGCCTTCCAATTACCAGTGGCCTCTTCAGTGAAGGGGCCTGTATAAAAGAGGAAAACTTAGAAAACAGGACGAGACAATCCAACTGATCAACAAGCTTATGCACAAACACAAGATTGTAATGAAAGCTAGGAATAAAAGGCACATGATGTAGTGTGTGAGAGAGAAATTTAAGGGAGCCAGTACAAGGAACTTTTACTTTGTAACCATTAGGAAGTTTGACCAAGTGAGGAAAGATAAGGGGTTGAATACTAAAAAAAATAAAAGGTCCTTATTAGAAGTCATGTGATGAGTGGTCCCATAATCAATTATCCAAATGCATTCATTTACTCTAGTTAACATGCATGCACCATCGGACACATTTCTCACATAATCAGAAGAGGATACAATACCAGCAAAATTGGTAGTAGTCATCAGATTTCACTGAAATGGAGATTCTAAGATTTAATTTTGCTTGAGAAAAAGGATAAGCTAAGTGTATTGCTCCTTAGTCAGGCCAGGAACCAAGGAACTAGAGTCGGCAGAACCTTCAACAGAAGACTGAACCTCAGAAGAAATACTAGAAGACAGAATCTCATGGACCTCAAAATTGGCAGCAACTCTCTTCCCTTTTGTGAACTTATAATTGGATGGAAACCCATGAAATTTATAACATTTCTCAATTAGATGTCCAGGCTTCTTACAATATTTACAAATTATGGCTGACTTGTTTTAATCAAAGCTGATCTTTTGAAAATATGGCCTGGAAGGATTGTGGTTGCTAACATTGTTATTGGTAATTTTGTTGAGGTTTGCATTTAAGGAAGTAGACTCAAAGGTGAAATGAGAAGGATAGGTGACTTGTCATTGCCTCTCATCTTGAAGAAGAATATTGTATGCAGTGTCAACAGAAGGAGGAGGCTGCATCATGAGAAAATGACTTCTCGCACCAATATAAGTCTCATTTAGACCCATAAGAAACTGATGGAGTCTATTTTCCTCATCCTCCCTCTGAAGTTCAGACGTGGCAGCACAAGTACAAGAGTTGGCATGAGAACCACACATAAACCTAAGCTCATCCCAAATCCTTTTCAACTTATTGAAGTAAGAGGCTATATCTAAAGATCCCTGGTTAATGGAGGCTAGTTCTTTCTTTATTTCAAACTTTCAAGTACCATTAACGGACAAGTACCTTATGTTCAATTGATTCCAAAAGCTTTTAGCGGTCTCAGAATATTAAACACTCTCAGCTTTATCGGGGATAGGGAATTGGTTAACTAGGATATAATCATATTTTGGCAACAATCACACTGTTTAAGCTCACGGGACCCCACATGAGGTTTGGTGCATGTTCCATAAATAAAACCTATTTTATTTCTAACAGATAGTGAAACAATTATGTTGCGCTTTAAACCCCCAAATACAATCCCCGAAAAGGGCAAAGTGAGTAGTGAAACCCCTGGAACATCAGGGAAAAGGAAAAATAAAGGACTAGAGGGATCAAGAGTATATGCAGACGAAGACAACGATGATGTAGTAGAATCAGAAGTAACTATTGTGGTAACTGATAAATGGTGAGATTACACCAACAATTAAGCCACACACCACACAATCAGGCGACGTATATGAGAAGCTAGTGAGAGAAATTGTACCAAACTTCTTTGCTAACAAAAGAAGGAAAGGCCTTGACTGAAAAAACTTTTCATCGATTGAATAGACGATAGCAAAATACCTATAACGACCCGACTGGTCATTTTGAGCATTTGAACTTTGCTCGGTAGTTTGAGGGCATGAGTATCTCCGTATGATGCATCATGACATGTGCGAATTATTGGTTTTGGTTTTCAGGATTTTTCGGAATCGATTTGGAAGGATGAATTTCATTGTTGAAGCTTTAAGTTGAAAGAGTTGACCAAGTTTGACTTTTGTAAATTTGACCCTGGGATGGAATTTTGATGGTTCAATTAGGTCTGAATGATGATTTTGGACTTGGGCATATGATCGGATTGGCATTTGGATATTTCTAGAAGGATTCGGCACTAATTGGCGAAAGTTGGAAATTTGAAGGATCGGAAAGTACATAAGTTTGACCGAGACTTGACTTTGATGATATCGGATTCAAATTGTGGTTCCGAGAATTGGAATAGCTTTGTTATGTTATTTGAGGCTTGTTTGCAAAATTTGAGTTCATTCCGGGTTGATTTGATATGTTTCGGTGCGAATTTTGGAAATTGAAAGTTCAAGTTCATTCAAGTTCGAATTGAGATGCGATTTGTCGTTTTGATATTTTTATGCATGATTTGAGGCCTCGAACGGGTCCGCATTATGTTATAGGACTAGATGGTATTCAGGAAGGGTGCTGAAAGGCTCATAAGAGTTTCAGACGAGGTTCGGATCTGGTGTGATCGTGCATGCGGCTGGTTTGTGCAGGTTTGATGGTTGTAGAAGCGACAAAAGAGTCGCAGAAGCGAAGTGAGAGCTGGGTGAGGAAGATCGCAGATGCGGAGCTTGAGATGCATTAAAGGTTGCGCAAAAGCGATGTCCATGGGTGCAGAAGCGAAATTGAGCGCAGAAGTGGGATTGTGTTCTGCATCCGCGTGTGCGCAGAAGTGGGAAAAGTCTCGCAAGTGCGGAAGGCTGGTCATTAGAGAGGCTTCGCAGAAGGGAAATTATTCCGTAGAAGCGATGGTTGCAGATGCGACAATGTGAATGCATACGCGGAATTTGTTGGGCAGAAGCTATTAAATCGAGGTTTTTGGTTCTTTTATCATATTTTGAAATTTGGGGCTCGGGTTGAAGCAATATTCATCACGTGGATTTGGGTAAGTGTTCTACACTCGGTTTTAATTATATTTCGCGAATCTATCTTCATTTTTGGCAATTGGTTGATGAATTCAAAGGAGAAAATTGGGGCAGTTTTGTCTAAAATTTTATAAAGTGAAATTTTAATTTTTGAACATCGATTCGGAGTTGGATTTGGGTAAAACTAGTATGGTTGGACTTGTATTTGAATGGATTGTCGGATTTTGTGAGTTTTGTCGGGTTCCGAGGTGTGGGCTCGGGTTTGACTTTTTGGTTGACTTTGGGCTTTTGATTAAAAATTTGACATTTATCATTTGGAATTGTTTCCTTGGGCTTCATTTGATGCATTTGAGTTGCTTTTGGTTAGTTTCGAGTCGTCCGGAGGTCCGTATGCACGAGATCGCATTTTTGGAGCATCGTGTGGCTTGCTCGGTATTAGATTTGGCTTTTTGAGGTAAGTAATAAGCTGAGAGTATGAAACCACGAATTACGTGTTATGTAATTGATGTCAGGCGATGCGCATGCTAAGTGACGGGCGTTTGGGCATGCACCGTGTGAATTGTGATTTAGTCGATTCCATGGAACTATTTAGGTAGTACTCAAGCTGTAATTTATGCTAGAAATCATGTCTAGGAAATATGCTTATCCTGTTAGGGCCCACTGAGGTCATTTCTGTTATTGAGTTATTTGTTTACATTGCAATTATGTACTCAGTCATACGCATTCCTTTGCATATCATATCTTAGTCTCTATTACCATTTATTGATGCATTGCATCATCATTTTGGGCTATTTTTGTATGACATTGTGAGCCCGAGACTGGAGAGATTGATGACTAAGTAAGGTCGAGGGCCTGATTGTGAGGATATTGATACTATAGCACGTGAGTTTTCCATGCAGATCCGGATATTGATACTATAGCATGTGAGTTTCCGTGCAGCACATGAGTTGTCCGTGCGAATCCTAATATTGATACTATGGCACATAAGTTGTCCGTGCAGCACGTGAGTTGTCCGTGCAAATTAGGCTTTATTGATTCATGCCAGGATTTGGCATATTATAGTGCTTGGCATCCACAGTGGCGTAGTTACTAGCAGTTATTATTACTGGGTTGGATCTGCCCGATGCAGTACTGAGTGACTGAGTGTGTCGAGTGATTGAACGTGATGAGTGAAAAGTGTGAGACAGTGAGACTGAGTACTCTGAGAGAGTGAGTACATGAGTTCATCACTGAGATGCATTGCATTTGACATGCGTACTTCAAATGTATGCATAGAGATGCATTTCATTCTGCTACCTGATTTTGGTGACAATCATGATTTCACTTGTATATTGACATGTAGGCATAGAGCTGTGTTTTCCTCATGCTATCTTTAAATAAAACATCTTATTTATTATTGAACGGTTCTTGAGAAAATCACAATTTTCAAACATACTCATATGTTTTTGGTGTATTAGCAAAAGATTTGGGATTTTGTGTTATACTTGAAAAGCACGCCTATTTTTCTTATATGTGAATGAGTTAAGCATCTTATCTCTGAGTTATTTTCTTGTACCAATTTCATTATATTATATGAGCTATGGCTGGTTATTGGAGTTGGACCCTGACCCTTGGCCCAACTTGTCACTACTTTCAACCTAAGGTTAGGTTGGTTACTTATTGAGTACATGAGGTTGGTTGTACTCATACTACACTTCTGCACCTTGCATGCAAATGCTGGATGCTGATGTTTATGCATGCGGCGGGAGCTAGATCGAAAGATGTACCTGCGTTCTAGTTATGGTTATCACTAGTCCTTGGTAGCATTAGTTTCGAGTTCTGTTCATTTAAATTTCAAATAGATATTGTAATTATTTAATTCAGTTTTGTAAAAATATCTAAATCTTAGACGCTCATGATTTCTATTACCAGTCCTTGGGAATTTTTCTGTATAATAGTTCAGTTATATTATCATTTCTTCTCTTAATAAATGTCATTTGAACTGGTTTATTGTTAATTGGCTTACTTATAACGACCCGGCCGGTCGTTTTGAGTTCTAGCGTATCTTTCGGCTGGTTTGAGGCCTTGACTAGCTTCACCTCAGGTATTATGACTAATACATGTAGTCAAAATTAAATTTCTGGAAGTTCGGGATTGATTTGAAAAAAAACATTTCTAATTTCGGAAGCTTTAAGTTGGAAAAATTGAATAAGGTTTGACCTTTGAGTAACGACCTCAGAATCGAGATTTGAAGCTTCCAATAGGTTCGTATTATGATTTTGAACTTGGGCGTATGTTCGGGTTGAGTATTGGATCACCCGGGAGCATTTTGGGGTTTATTATGGAAATTTAACATTTTTCAAGTTTAAGAATTTCCTAAGTTTGGTTTAGAGTGACTTTGGTGTTATTGATGTCCGTTTGGGATTCCGAGCCTTTGAATAGGTTTGTATCGTGATTTATGACCTGTGCGCAAAATTTGGCATTATTCTGGAATATTTTGATATGAATCACACGCATTCGTCAAAGTTTAAAGGTTTGGAAGATTTAAGAAGGGTTTTGATCGTTGATCCGTAGTTTAGATGTTGTTTGGCGTGATGCGAGGCGTCAACTAAGTTTGTAATGTGTTTCGGGACATGTTGGTATAATTAGTTAAGGTCTCGAGGGACTCGGGTGGATTCCGGATGGTTAAGGGATCAATTTTTGGACTAAGGGAATGCTGGGATTTTCTGGCTGCTGGTGCAATCGCTTCCACGGAAGCTGGGTCGCAGAAGCGAGGGTCGCACCGTAGAAGCGCCTGGGAGTGAATTGGTTGAGGTCGCAGGTGCGAAGAAATTTCCCCACCAGCGTGATCGCAGATGCGACCATTGGAGCACAGGTGCGGACCTTGCTAGGTGAGGCTGGGAGCGCAGATGCGGTCGAATTCCGCATAAGTGGAACCGCACCTGCAAATGAAAAATCGCAGAAGCAAAGGCGCATAAGGGTTGGAGGGGTCTGAAGGGAGCCGCAGAAGCGGACTCTAAGTCGTAGATGCGAAAATGTCGCTGGGCTGAGGACTTGGTTTTATATGGGATTTGGCCTATTTTCTTTCATTTTTACTTGGTTGGGCGATTTCTAGAGAGCTTCAAGGGGGAGATTTTCATCAAGCAACACAAGGTAAGTGATTCCCACCTATTGCAAGTTAAATACATGGTTTGTATATGGATTTAAGCATGAAAATTAGTAGAAACTTGGGATTTTGGTAGAAAACCTAGGATTTGGTGTTTTTGGATTTTGACCATGAAATTGGACATGGAATTTGGAATAAGCTATATATTTTAGTTCGTGGTGTTATGGGCAAAGTATATCTTCAAATATTTTTAGAATCCAGGCATGTGGGCTCGAGGGTTGACTTTATTTACTTTTTGAGCGGAGTTGAGAATTGTTATGAATTGATTTATAAGAGTATTAGAGTATATTTTTATTGGTTTGCACATTGTTTGACTAGTTTCTGAGAGACGGGCATCGTTTGAGGTACTTGAGTGGCGTTGGAGCTGGTTATGGAACTTCGGAGCGAGGTAAGTCTCCTGTCTAATACTATGAGGGAGAAACTACCCATAGGTGATGTATTTGTTATATGCTACTTGTTGTGGGGGCTAAGTACGCTCGAGGTGACGAGAGTCCATACGTAGCTATATTCATGTTTTGTCCGGGTAGACTTAGGTTCCCGCCATGCTATAACTATACTATTTGAATTGTCTCTTGCCTATTAATTTCCTTTATTTTACATTGCAACATGATACCAGACTTGTGATAGAGTGATAGACTTGCTATTGTAGAAATTCGACGGGCTTCATGATTAGCTGCGAAATAATTGTACTCCTCTTACGTATTTCTCCCGCATTATGTGTTCTCATTGAAAGGTTTCCCTTAAAATTTATAACTCACACGTCTATACATGAGTGTGGTCAAGGACCTGTCAAATCTTCTTATTCTAACGGGATAGGGCTGTTGGCCTCGGCAGTATAATAGATACATCAATGGTTTGTGTTGTTCGACCCTCGGTAGTGCGCACATTATGATGGGATCAGGGTATTCGCCTCGGCAAGATTATGTACAACACTCTCATGGGAGCAGGCCGTTCACCTCGGTAATATTATAGATGTATCTATGTTTCGGCAATATTATGATGGATCGGGCCGTACGCCTCGGCATTTCTATAAAATACTCTTATGAAATCGTGCGTAATAATTGGCAGGAAGCCAGTATGTGTGTGAGCTTTTCCTGATTTGAACTGTGACGGCCTATCTGGTAAGGTCCATTATATATATACTTCGATTGAGGAGGTAACTACTAGCTGAGAGTTTGAATTATTGCAGAGAGGAGAATTGTACCACGTATTATACTTGTTATTTTTCTTATTTACTCTGATTCACATCTGCTTACTTCTATTGTATCTGTCTTATTGGACCACTAGTAAGTGTTGATGTCGACCCCTTGTCACTGCTTCTCTGGGGTTAGGCTAGATACTTACTGGGTACGCATTGAATTACATACTCATGCTACACTTGCTGCACTTATTGTGCAGGTACATATATGTCTGGTGGTCTTTTGCGCGCAGAGGCGCGGCTATTGCTGGGATTTTACCGTGAGCTGCATTTCATGTTACGATACGCAGCCTATAGAGACTTCATCAGAATTATTTATATTTCTCTTGTCTAATTTGTATTCCAGATAGATGTTGTATTTTATTATATTTCCTTGTTGATGCTCATGCACTTGTGACACCGGGTTTTGGGTATTCCTACAAGTTGTTCATCATTGTAGTTCATGTAATTATTATCATTCACATTGTAAATTCTATTTCATACTATTTAATTAATGAAAATTATGATTTCAAATTACTAAAATGAGTAATTAAGTTGGTAAATCACTGTTATCTTTCCTGACGGTGGTGTTAGGCGCCATTACGACCTTTAGTGGATTTTGGGTCTTGACAGCTTGGTATCAGAGAATTAGGTTCACTTGCGTCTCACGAGTCATGAGAAAGTCTAGTAGAGTCTTGAGGATCGGTACAGAGACTTCTGTACTTATTTTCGAGAGGCAACAGGGCTGTTAGGAGCACTTTCCTTCTTGATTCATCATCATGCGATTTGATTCTTTTGAGTCTTATGCCTTTATTTCCTTCCTACTCAATCTTATGCGACAAAGCACTTGGTGTCAATTAGTCATTGAGGAGTTGTAATGGTACTGTAGATGTGGTGCAGGATGTTTTTCCCTACATACTCGAACGAATTATTATTGTTGTCTTGTGGAAGGGGGGTATGTCGTTCCATGCCCTGTATCAGTATTGCCTATGGTTTTGAGGCTACGCACAGATTGCTATGATGTTCATGCGTTGTTATCACACAATGTTGGTATAATAGTAGGGTGTTGTTTATGTGTTGAGGTAGTGAATTACTTGAAAGGAGGATTTCTCAAAGCATGATTTAAAGGTTTAGCATTTAATTCCAGCGGAGGAAAGGCAATCGGACTATGGATGTTCGGGCTTTGGTTGATATTTTCGAGCGTGGTGGAATTCTCATTGGTGATGTGGTAATGTCATCCTTGTTTGAACGCATTAAGGTTAGCCAGTGTTATGGTCTTCTTTGATTTTTACCTTTGGGGCAGGGTGTTGTGAAATGGTGCCTAAGACGCGGTTGTCAGAGATAGCGGTGTGTAGCGGTTCCGAATCTAATTAGTGATTCTAATGTTGATGGCTCGATAAAGATGATCTTCTAGAAGGTTTAAAGTTGGTAGCAATTCATTAGTTCAGGTGCTACAGATATGGAGTTGGTCTAAGGCAGTAGTTGGGCAGCAAAGTATGAGGGAGGACATGGCGGGAAGTATCTCGCAATAGTTGAATAACTAGCAGTCAAGTATGAACAACAAATATTGAGAAGTTGCTAAAAGGAGATGGTCTGACCAAAGTGGGAGTGGCAGAGAAGCGTACTGGTTACATGGTAGTTGTGCCCAGTACAGCATCATTAGAAGATGTCGGTAAGGATTTCGACGTGTGAGTGATCTCCTGTGAGCAGAATTAGCGGTTGTGTGATTTTGATGAAGTTTCTATGAAGAGTCCATCTTACTATCCAACAGAAGGTCGGGTATGCGATCGTGGCTGATAATTCAGAATGTTTCAGGAAAAGTTTAACAAAAGATTTCAAGAAATTGGCGGGTTGAAGGTGCGAGATCATGGTAACTAAGAAGGAGGAATCCTCGTGGGTTCTGGGTTTATGTAATGGTAGCTTAGAGCTAAGTGGGGGATCCCCACCATTTACGATTGGATCGCATGATTGTCTGCTTGTGTGGTTTCTGGTTATTGATGCGTTGGTGGATTAATTATGACTAGGAAAAAGGAAATGCTAGGAGTAATTGTAACAAGGAACTCGATGAATGTGTGCAATACTTTGGCTTAGCGATTGAGGTGTAGGATTTTGGAAGACTCAGAGTTTGTGTTTTTGTGTATGTAATGTACAAGGAAAAAAATTGAGCCGGTTGCTTTTCGAGAGGGTGTTCATGTGCTCGCAGAGCGTTGAAGTTTGGTTATATTCGGGATCAGGTCAGAGTGGCTGACTCTCAACAATGGTCCTAGTGGGTTCAGGAGTTAAAGTGTAGTGCCTAAGGATTTCGAGTCCGTTGTGTTTAATGATCGAGTTTTCTATGTTATCTTCGGGTATGCGATGCAGTATTGGAGAAAAGGAAGAAATATCTTCGGATTCGCGGAAGGTCTTGCAGAATAGGTGTACTAGTTGGAGATGCTATTGTGCGCTTGAGGAGGGTATGAGACGGTTCATGGGTATCGAGACAACGTGGTCTCGTGATTTGGGTCACTCGGGATGAGTGCTGATTGAGTTCATTATGTTTTGAATGGAGCTATTATTATTTCTAAGGCAAGTCCAGAGTAAATTGGAAGAAGTTGGGTCGGTTAGTAATGGCTAAATCATCATGATTGTGGCAAAGATTAGTTCTTTCAGCATGTGAAGTTATACATATGGTTTTTGGTTGTATGCGCAGGCTTGACAGCCACCACAATTTGATTGATTTGGGAGGTATTTGATTCAAATGGCCTTGTGATGTAAATGGATTCCGGAGGAGTCATGGCAGTTTAGATCACGACTTGAGGTTTGTATTTTCTACGGTTTGGAAATTCAGTTGCGTGTTGCATTGGCTCTTTTGAAATGATCTAAGTGATAGCCAATGAAGTGTTTATTCTACTAGTAGTACAGGGGTTATGAAGAATTATTGTACTCTCGTGTAGCGGCATGATAGGTGCAGTGAGCGGTATGAGAATTTGAAAGTTGAGGATAAAGGTTGTAGTTCGGTGTTGACAAGAATGTCACGAGCTCAGACGAGCAGGGGAGAATTCAGAAGTTTAGAGTAAGCTGATATTTTCTTTAGTGTCACTTGATAACGGCTATCTGTGTAAGAGTCTTTGTGTATTGATTTGCTGATTCTTGAATTACTTACAGAATTTGAACGATTGGTAGTATGGAGGTGCAGACTTTGCTACCTGGTGCGAAAGGTCGTGGGAGCATACCCCACGAGGAGATTAGTATAAGTGTGACATATTAGTCGCTTGATTGTTAAAGATTGAAATCAAGTACGGGGGATTTTGGAAATATCGTTAATGTGAGAGTTATGCCTGGAAGGCTCTCTATTCCCTTGGTTGTGAACTGTGGGAGTTCTTCTCGATTGAGACAACTTGATTATTCGCACGTGTGTTGTGGTCCCGTGTAGCTTGTGGTATTAAATGAGCAGGATGGCTCTCGAGATGCAGGTCATTTATTGCACCTTAGCCATGCTTGGGTTTTGTAGTGTATGGCGCTATCCGTCTCCCCAGGGTGGTATTTTCGCACTTGGCGTGCTTGTGGTTGATATTCTTTATTTCGTATGTATGAACACTATGGTTTGATGGGCATTTCCTTATTATTGTTATGTGTGGATCGGGTGGCATCCCGCCATGGGTACGTTGTTTGGATCAGGTTGCACCCGGCATCATGTTTGGATCATGTTGCACGTTGCAACGGTATCAAGTGAGGATCGAGTTGCACGCCGTAATAGTGAGACGTTGAGTACGATTTCCTATATCTATTTTTGTGTATTTTGTTTCCCATTCTTTGAGAAGGGTTCATAGTGTTTGTTTGACCGCCTTATTCGCTACGCGGGCTGGGTAGGTCCTTTTCAAAGTTCGTTTTTCTTTATATATCGCATTCGAGTTTGTAGCTTGTTGGCGCATTATTGGCGTCATATGAGATTTTGGCAGTGTTTGAGATGGCTTATTGTCTAAGCAGCTTGTATTGGGTGAGATGAGATTATTGGACCTGAAATTAGTGCAATCAGATTTACACAAGGTACATTAAAGAGAAAATATCGTTATTCAGTTCAGAATGAGGTAACAGTTCTTGTCAGGAGGAGAGACCCCATGATTTATTGATTCAGCAGGTGGTTATGAGTTTCTACACGTCTCTTTCGTCGTGGCAATATTGTGAGAATTGGAATAGGGCTCACATGTGATATGAGGCATATTGCGGGCATCAGATTTGTGAGGTTGGTTTTAGTTGTTGTGCTCGGAGGATGTATTATGGGCATGCAAATTATGCGGTGCATGGTGTGAATTCAGCAAAAGGTGTACGATCATGTTTTGGTACAGTGTGGTGATTGATACGGTGTTCGTACGTTGGAATCAGTTCTTTTACAGAAATTTGGAGGTTGGAATTTGGTTCTAAGGCTTATTAACTAAATAAAAAAGGGGGATCTTCAGTCCGACTCGAGCTAATGTGCTCAACTAGGTTGTGGTTGCACGGGTAGGTGCGTGAGGTATTAAACAGTGATTTTGGACAACTCCGGAGTAGTCCTTAGCACGTTCAAGGATGAACGTATGTTTAAGTGGGGGAGAATGTAACGACCCAACGGGTTGTTTTGAGCTTTAGCACGTCTTTTGGCGGTTTGGGGCCTTGACTTGTACGTGTGGTCGGAATTGAATTTCAGGAAGTTCGGGATTTATTTGGAAAGAAAATTCTAATTTCGGAAGCTTTTAAGTTGAAACAATTGACTAAGGTTTGACCTTCGCATAACGACCTCGGAATCGGGATTTGAAGGTTCCAGTAGGTTCGTATGATGATTTCGGACTAGGGGATTGGGTTGAGTATCGAACCACCCGGGAGCATTTCGGCATTTATTATGGAAAGTCAAAATTTTTAAAGTTTAAGAATTTCTTAAGTTTGGTTTGGAGTGGGCTTTGGTGTTATCGATATCCATTTAGGATTCTGAGCCTTGGAATAGGTTCGTATCGTGATTTGTGACCTGTGCGCAAAGTTTGGCATCATCGCGGAATGTTTTGATATGAATCAGACCCGTTTGTCGAAGTTTAAATCGTTGATCCGTAGTTTTGATGTTGTTTGGCATGATGTGAGGCCTCGACTAAGTTCGCAATGTGTTTTGGGATGCGTTGGTATAATTGGTTAAGGTCCCAAAGGCCTCGGGTGCATTTCGGATGGTTAACGGATCAATTTTTGGACTAAGAGAATGCTGGGATTTTCTGGTTGCTGGTGCAATCACTTCTACGGAAGTTGGGTCGCAAAAGCGAGGGTCGCGCCGCAGAAGCGACTGGGAGTGAACTGGCTGAGGTCGTAGGTGCGAAGAAATTCCCCCACCTGCGTGATCGCAGATGCGACCATTGGAGCGCAGGTGCAGACTTTGCAGGGGAGGCTGGGACCGTAGATGCGGTCGAATTCCGCAGAAGTGGAACCACACCTACGGATGAAACATCGCAGAAGCGAAGGCGCAGTAGCGCTGGAGGGGATGCAAATGCGGAGGTTGAGGGGCCTGAAAGGAGACGCAGAAGTGGACTCTGAGCCGCAAAAGCGGCTAATGTTCGGCAGATGCAAAAATGTTGCTGGGCAGAGGACTTGGTTTATACGGTATCTGGCCCATTTTCTTTCATTTTCACTTGGTTGGGACAATTTTTGGAGAGCTTCAAGGGGGAGATTTCCATCAAGCAACATAAGGTAAGTGATTCCCACCTACTGCAAGTTAAATACATGGTTTGTATATGGATTTAAACATGTAAATTAGTAGAAACTTGCGATTTTGGTAGAAAACCTAGAATTTCGTATTTTTGGATTTTGACCATGAAATTGGACATGAAATTTGGAATGAGTTATATATTTTAGTTCGTGGTGTTATGGGTAAAGTTTATCTTTGAAAATTTTCGGAATCCAGGCACATAGGCCCAAGGGTTGACTTTATTGACCTTTCGAGCGGAGTTGAGAATTGTTATAAATTGATTTATTATAAGTATTAGCGTATATTTTTATTTGTTTGCACATTGTTTGACTAGTTTTGGAGAGACAGGCATTATTTGAGGTGTTTGAGTGGCGTTGGAGCCGGTTATGGAACTTCGGAGAGAGGTAAGTCTCCTGTCTAACTCTGTGAGGGGGAAACTACCCCTAGGTGATGTATTTGTTATGTGCTACTTGTTTCTGGTGCTACGTACACACGAGGTGATGAGAGTCCATACGTAGCTAGATTCATGTTATGTCCGGGTAGACATAGGTTCCCGCTTTGCTATAACTGTACTATTTGAGTTGTCTCTTACTTATTAAATTCGTTTATTTTACGTTGTGACTTGAGACTAGACTTGTGTAGAGCGATAGACTTGCAATTGTAGAAATTTGACGGGCTTCATGATTAGCCACGAAATAATTATACTCTTCTTACGAATTTCTCCCGCGTTATGCGTTCTCATCGAAAGGTTTTCCTAGATATTTATAACTCACACATCTATTCATGAGTGGGGTCAAAGACCCGTCAAAGCTCTTATTCTAATGTGATCGGGCCGTACACCTCGGTAGTATAATAGATACATCTGTGGTTCGTGTTGTTCGACCCTCGGCAGTGCGCATATTATGGTGGGATCGGGTCGTTCGCCTCGGCAGCATTATGTACCACACTCTCATGGGAGCCAGTCGTTCGTCTCGGCAATACAATAGATGTTTCTTTGTTTCGGCAATATTATGATGGATAGGTCGTACGCCTCGGCATTTCTATAAAATACTCTTATGAAATCATGCGTAATAATTGGCTGGAAGCCAGTATATTTGTGAGCTTTTCCTTATTTGAACTGTGACGGCCTATCTGGTAAGGTCTATTATATATGTACTCCGATTGAGGAGGTAACTACTAGCTGAGAGTTTGAGATATTGCAGAGAGGAGAATTGTACCATGTATTATACGTGTTATTTCGCTTATTTACTCTGACTCGCATCTGTTTACTTCTACTGTATTTGTCTTATTGGACCACTAGTAAGTGTCGATATCGACCACTCATCAGTACTTCTCTGAGTTAGGCTAGATACTCACTGGGTACGCGTTGAATTACGTACTCATGCTACACTTGCTACACGTATTGTGCAAGTACATATATGTATGGTGGTCTTTTGGGCGCAGGGGCGCAACTATTTCGGGGACTTTACCGTGAGCTGCATTTCATGTTACGATCCGTAGCCTGGAGAGTCTCCATCGGAGTTATTTATATTTCTTCTGTCTAATTTTTATTCCATGTATTTTATTACATTTCGTAGTCGATGCTCATGCACTTGTGACACTAGGTTTTAGGGGTTCCTACAGGTTGTTCATCATTGTAGTTCGTGTTATTATTATCATTCACCCTGTAAATTCTATTTCATACTATTTAATTAATGAAAATTATGATTTCAAATTACTAAAATTAGTAATTAAGTTGGTAAATCACCATTATCTAGCCTGACGGCGGTGTTAGACACAATCACGACCTTTAGTAGATTTTGGGTCTTGACAGCTTAGTATCAGAGCATTAGGTTCATTTGGGTCTCACGAGTCATGAGCAAGTATAGTAGAGTCTTTTGGATCGGTACGGAGACGTCTGTACTTATCTTCGAGGGGCTACAGGGCTGTTATGAGCACTTCCCTTTCCTTTGAATTCCTTCCACGCATTCGTATGCACATGCGAGCACTCGGTATCAGCTGTGCATCAACGGCTTGTGATTCCATGGATGAAGTGTGAGATGTGGTTTTTGTGTGCTGATGATGGGTCAGTCTAGAGGACTTGAGGTCGGGTTGTGACTGCAGCTTGAGCACGAAGATTTCAGTCGTGTGAGCACGTGCTTTTGGACTTATATGTCCTATAGCATCCCTATGAGTGGAATTTGTGGCTCGATGAGTGGTTGGATGGATATATGATGAGTATGATGCGACTGCGGGATGTGTTTAGATGGACTGAATGTAACAAGAAGAGTTTGCTTGAGATGTAAAAAGGACTATCAGGTGCTTGATTTCTGTCTTGATGTGACGTATAGTCTCGAGTTATGAGTGTATTGAAGGATTTTTCATGTTGCTTAATTGTGGAACGAATTCGATTCTCATGTCTTATTGATGAGTTCAGACTCATGAAGATTGAGTGATTGCATAGTAGTTGTGGCTGTGAAAGGGTATAAAGAGATGCCAGTTTGAGGCTAAGCAGGTGGGTTTTAACCTGCTAGGTAATCTACGGATGTGTGAATTTTATGATATTGTGTAGAGGCTTTCTTTTCTACCAGTGGGTTATATTTGTGCGATTTGAGTTTGGATCGATTGTAAGAGTTGACTTGACCGTCACAAGGATGACTGCAAGATTTGCAGATGATTTGAAGTATTAGATGGTTTGTGTTAGATGAGCTTATGAATGATTGAGTTGAACTTTGGTGCGGAATTATGGCAGTAATAGAGTATGGGTATTATAAGTTATCGAGTTTTTTGTTCTACGGCTTTGAGCCAAGTGGGGGAGTCTGCTATTGACGATTTGGTCACGTGGTTATGTGTTGTACTAGTTTCAGTTTGAGGCATATTTGTGAATCGGATATGACTTGCATAGATTAAGATCGAGGATGACTCGAGTAAAGAAATTTCTAGATACGGGTTATGTTACACTTTATGGGTATCTGGAAATCATAGAATGATTGAGTTGTTATTGCGGAAGATGTGGTGCGCACAGTGTATGAATTTGCTCGATTGTGTTAAGGCAGGATTACTTCTTTGGGGTGTTGTTGTGCTAATTGAGCACAGGCTGTTCGGACCGTTTGGGTAGTGCAATTGGGATTCGAGTAGAGTGGATGACTCTCGAGAAGGGTCTAATGGGTTCAAGATTTATATGCAGCAATTGAGAATTTTCCGGATTTGTATATGGCTAGAATCAGAGATTTGCAATGGAAGGTGTCGAGACTAACGGTATTTCTATATCATTATCTGAAATGACTCTAGAATTAAAGAAGGTATCTTCAGAGTGGGTGTCTCAGTTGTATACTTTTTGGGTGCTTAAGAGGGAATACAGTGGTTTATGGACCTTAGGGCGATGTGGTTTTATGCTTGGTTCTCGTGGGGTGAGTTTTGGTTTAGGATCATGGGGTTCTGGCAAGGAGAAGTGTCACCTTGAGGGTAATTCGGAAGCAACTCGGAGAAATAGGACAGCTTGGTAGTAGGTTGGATCAGCACGACAATGAATATGATCGGTTCTTTGGGTACTTATAATGTGGTGAGTCTCTACAGGTGTTTATTGGCAATACTATTGGATTTGGCGACCTGCGTGTCTTGGTTGAGTTAGGGAGATTCAATTTTGATGATTTGGTTATGTGCAAATGGATTTCGAAGAGTTCTCGATGGTTTCTACCATAGTTTAAGATGGATATTTCCTACCGGCATGAGGAGCATGCTGTGTATTGTGATTTTCTCCTAGATGAGATCGAATGAGAGGTTTCTGATTGACCGAGTATGTATTATGCTTGTGACTCAGAGTTGGTTATGAGATTCTCATACTTTTCATATGATGGCATGATAGATGTGGTGTGTTTTGTGGGATTGAGATTTGAGTGTGCAAGGTTATGGCTTAGTTTTGAATGGAAGGTCATAAATTCTTACGCAACATGGACGGTTTCAGATGACTAGATGAATGATATTACTACTTGGTATTGCTTGAGAAGGGTGCGCATTTTAGAAGGTGCACTGAGTTTTGACTTATGGATGTTTCATTGGCATTGCGGTACTCGCCTGGTTGATCGACTACTGATATTCAGATTTCGCTATGTGGCACAGAAGAATTATAGAAGCATTCCTCGTGGGATGATCGTGTATGAGAGATGTGTCAGACATTTGGGTGGTGGAGTTAGGATCAAATATGGTGATTCGTGTGTTCTATGGATTTGGAGCCTGGGAGTTCTCAGAAGCCGATTGTTTTGTGGTTGTGGACAGTGAAAATGTGGCCAAAGCTAGCCAGATGATAGTATGTGGCATGGTTAGGTCATTGTGGACTTTCGGATGGTTACTTATCTATTTGTGGATGAACAGAGTTGACTTGGGGCCCATTGGTAGAGCTAACGAGGATGTGTATTCTACACTAGGCCGGATTGGTTGACTCCGTACTGCTATTGTTGAGGGATGTGCCATCTGATTAGAGTTGATCTCATTCGTATCTGGTATGTTCTATGTAGTACTCTTCAATGCTACGAGGGATTGTGATTTGTTGGTCATATGCACACATGGTGCAGGTCTGTTTGGGTCGTGTAGCGAAATTTGAGCGAGATGGTTATTAAGGTGTTGAATGGTTGATTGCGCCTTGGTTATGTTCTTTCCGGGCTGTGGTATAAAGTGGTATTCACTTCTCCATGGTTATGGTCATACACTTGTGTACTTGGTGTCGAATTGCTTATGGTTGTTGATTTTGAGCATTGGGGCTCGAGGTATTTCATATGGATTGATGTTTGGATGAGTCACATATTGCGGCTGGGTTATGATGTGATATGATGCTTTGTGATAGATTCGTGTGTTTTGGTTCTACTGTATGTGATGGGTTCTTAGCATTGCGTTGTGGTGGTACTTGTTCAGCTTGCCGGACGGTTCTCTTATTTGAGTCATTTTCCATTTTGGGTTCATTTTAATTGTTGTTTATTGGTGCATGGATTACACAGTTTGTGGCTTTAGGTTGTATTGGTGTGGCCTGTCACTAAAAAGGTTGTGTTTCATGAGATGAGGTCATTGGACCTAGAATGGGTACTATCGGATTAGATTATAGTATGTATGAAGGAATAATATCGGCAGTCGGCTTAGGATTTGGCTTTGGTTGTTGGCGGACGAGAGAGGGTTCTGTGACTTGTTCATCTGATGAGTGGTTATGACTTTCTGCATGTTTATTTCATCATCGATAGTGTACGAAGGTTTTAGAGCGAGGTTTTGTTTGACATGAGGTTTGTTTCCGGTATCGGGTGTGTTTTGAGCAACTACTGTGGTCAAAAGTTATTGCTGTGAGCGTCTGAGCTATGTGGTATATCATATGATTACATATTGGGTTATGGATATGACTTGATACAGCTTGTTCAGACTAATACAGCGTGTCAGTGCGAGATTCGGGTCTTGTAAGGAATTCCGGATGTTGGAAATTGGGTTCCAAGATTTATGGGCTAAGTTTGAATTAAGGATCTTCAGTTAGGTTATGTCATCGGGATTATATGGATTAGGATAATGTGGGATCAGCCCCGGGTATGTGCATGGTAAGGTTACACGATGATTTGATGGCTTTGGAACGACTCTAGGCGCGTTAGAGAACGAACGTATGTTTAAGTGGGAGAGAATGTAACGATCCGACCGGTCATTTTGAGCATTTGCACTTCGCTCGATAGTATGGGGGCATGAGTAACTCCGTATGATGTATCATGACTTGTGTGAATCGTCGGTTTTGGTTTTCGGGATTTTTCGGAATCAATTTGGATGGATGAATTTCATTGTTGACGCTTTAAGTTGAAAGAGTTTACCAAGTTTGGCTTTTGTGAATTTGACCCCAAGATGGACTTTTGATGGTTCTGTTAGGTCCACATGGTGATTTTGGACTCGGGCATATGCCCGGATTTGTATTTGGATATTTCTAGAAGGATTCGGCACTAATTGGCGAAAGTTGGAAAAATGAGGGATTGGAAAGTTCATGAGTTTGACCGAGAGTTGACTTTGATGATATAAGATTTGAATTGTGGTTCCGGGATTGGAATAACTTCATTATGTCATTTGGGGCTTGTGTGCAAAATTTAAGCTCATTTCGGGTTGATTTGATATGTTTCGATGTGAGTTTTGAAAGTTGAAAGTTCAACTTAATTCAAGTTCGAATTGAGGTGTGATTCGTCATTTCGATGTTGTTATGCGTGATAGACTTCGAGTGGGTCCGCGTTATGTTATAGGACTAGTTGGTATATTCGGGCGGGTCCCGAGTGGCTCGAACGAGGTTCGTAGCGATTGGATCATTGTTGGCTAAAGCTTCTGGTGGCAGGATCTGGTGTGATCACACCCGTGGCTGGTTTGCACAGGTGCAATGATCGCAGAAGCGACAAAGGAGTCGCAGAAACGAGGTGAGAGCCGGGTGAAGAAGATCGCAGATGCGGAGCTTGAGGCGCATCTGCGGTCACGCATAAGCGATGTCCATGGGCGCAAAAGCGTGATTGAGCGCAGAAGCGAGATTGTGCACCGCATCTGCGTGTGCGCAGAAGCGGGGAAAGTCTCGCAGGTGTGGAAAGATGGTCTTCAGAGAGGCTTCGCAGAAGCAAAATTCTTCTGCAAATGCGACAATGTGAACGCATATGCGGAATTTGCTTGGGAGAAGCTATAAAATCGAAGTTTTTGGTTCTTTTATCATATTTTGAGATTTGGGGCTCCGATTGAGGCATGTTTTGAAGCAATTTTCATCACGAAGATTGGGGTAAGTGTGCTACACTCGATTTTGTTTATATTTCGCGAATCTATCTTCATTTTTTGCAATTAGTTGATAAATTCAAAAGAGAAATTTGAGGGGTTTTGTCTAAAATTTCATAAAGTTAACTTTTGAGTTTTGAACATCGATTCGGACTCGGATTTGAGTGAAACTAGTATGGTTGGACTCATAATTGAATGGGTTGCCGGATTTTGTGAGTTTTGTCGGGTTCCGAGGTGCGGGCCCGAGTTTGACTTTTTGGTTGACTTTGGGCTTTTGATTAAAGATTCGATCTTTATCACTTGGAATTGTTTCCTTGGGCTTTATTTGATGCATTTGAGTTGTTTTTGGCTAGTTTCGAATTGTCCGGAGGTCGGTACGCGCGAGATGGAACTTTTGGAGCATCATTTGGTTTGCTCGGTATTGGATTTGGCTTGTTAGAGGTAAGTAACACTTCTAAACTTGGTGCTGAGGGTATGAAATCCTGAATTACGTGTTATGTGATTGATGTCGAGGTGACGCGCATGCTAGGTGACGAGCGTGTGGGCGTGCACCGTGTGAATTGTGATTTAGTCGATTCCATGGAATGGTGTAGCTATCTTATCTGAACATTTTTACTGAACTCTATGTGCTACAGCACTCGAGCTGTAATTTATGCTAGAAATAATGTCTAGGCTATATGCTTATCCTGTTGGGGCCCACTGAGGTCATTTCTATTGTTGAGTTACGCATTCCTTTGCATATCATATCTCAATCTCTATTACCATTTGTTGATATATCACATCATCATTTTGGGCTGATTTATTTATGACATTGTGAGCCTAAGAAACTAGAGAGATTGACGGCTGGGTGAGGCCGAGGGCCTGATTGTGAGAGTATTGATACTATAGCACATGAGTTATCCGTGCGGATCTAAATATTGATACTATAGCACGTGAGTTGTCCGTATGGATCCACATATTGATACTATGGCACGTGAGTTGTCCGTGCGGATCAGGCTTTTATTGATTCATGCCAGGATTTGGCTTATTATAGCGCTTGGCCTGGATAGGTCCCTCCAGAGTCTGCACATCCACAGTGGGCGCAGTTGCTAGCAGTTATTATGTTTGGGTTGGATCTGCCCTATACAGTACTGAGTGATTGAGTGTGTCGAGTGATTGAACGTGATGAGTGAAAAGTGTGAGACAGTGAGATTGAATACTCTGAGAGTGTGAGTACCTGAGTTCATCACCGAGACATATTGCATTTGATATGCGTACTTGAGATACATGCATAGAGATGCATTTTCTTCTACTACCCGATTTTGGTGACATTCATGATTTCACCTGTATATTGACATGTAGGCATAGATATGTAATCTCCTCATGCTATCTGAAAATGAAACATCTTATTTATTGTAGAAAAGTTCTTGGAAAAATCACAGTTTTCAAACTTACTCATATATTTTTGATGTTTCGGCGAAAGATTTGGAATTTACTTTTATACTTAAAAAGCATGTCTATTTTTCTTAACTCTGAACGAGTTGAGCATCTTATCTCCGAGTTATTTTCTTGTACCACTTTTATTATATTGTATGAGTTGTGGCTGGTTATTGGAGTTGGAACATGACCCTTGTCCCAGCTCGTCACAACTTTCAACCTAATGTTGGGTTTGTTACTTATTGAGTACATGGGATCGGTTGTACTCATACTACACTTCTGCACCTTGTGTGCATATGTTGAATGCTGATGTTGCTGCGTACGGCGAGAGTGGGATCGGAAGATATACCTGCGTTCCAGTTATGGCTATCACTACTCCTTAGTAGTATTAAATTCGAGTTCTGTTCGTTTACATTTCAAGCAGATGTTGTCATTATTTCAATTCAGTTTTATAAAGAAATCTAAATCTTAGACGCTCATAATTTGTACTACCAGTACTTGAGAAATTCTTTATATAATAATTCAGTTGTATTATCATTTCTTCTCTTAATAAATATCATTTGAACCAGTTTATTATTAATTGACATACCTAACGGGTTATGTTATGTGCCATCACGACTAGTTGGATTTTGGGTCGGGACAATACCTCAAATCGGACGAAATCGAAAGATATCACTATCTAAGCAGCAAAACTTCAAAATAGAGGTATCGCTGTCAAAACAACACCAAAATATGCTGAAAATTGCAAAATTTAGCTGGAAAACCAGAAAATGGACGAACTCAATCAGCCACGGACGAAGGGAAAGACTTTGACGAAACTAAGCGAGATTAAAATCGCTGAGTAGAGGAGAGCAAGATTTAATAAGTGTCCTACTCTGATACCTTGTAAACATGCTGAAGTTTAACAGGGTTGAGTAAAATCAAACTAGGGTTTGAGAAGGGAATGAACGAACATAGAGAGAGAAAAGAGAAATATTATTTCTGTGTATTTGATGAATAAGTGCTCGTGAACCATCTAGAAGAAAATATTTTTCTTATACACCTAACTACCACTAATATGTACAGCTGTCTATTACACATGTGGGCCTAGCCCAAATACAAATAATTAAATACATTAAGTTATTTCTTCTATATTGGGCCACCAGATTGAGCCTAAAGTAGCAGAGGTCTAACAAGAGAGAGGGAGGGAGGGAGGGAGGAAGAGAGACCACAAAAGTAGCACAATAATATAAATAAGAGATACCACTGTGAGTTGCCTCGTGCTCAAGCATGGAAGAGAATATCCAGCCATGCTGTGAAGTCTTGTACTAGTTCTTACCTCATTATATGCAAGAATTGCCGTTATTCCAAATGCAAACGGTTGATAGACTAGGGTGAGAACCCTCGAAGGATGATATTCCTTCGTTACATGACAAAATAAACAGTTACTAGTAGATATATAATTCAAAATTCAAAATTCAGGTATTTCGATAGTAATTCTTTATCCATGATTGCATATATCAACTCACCGGAAACAGTTCATAGTAGTAGTCTCCTATGCTCAGCAAACCATTCCATGAAACAAGCGCCCCAAATCCCAGAATCCAACAAACCACAATTCCATTGAATTTCCCCTGAAATTCGTATATGTACACACACACATATGTATATGCACGAGCGGAGCTACAACAGTGAATGTGGGTTCGGGCGAATCCAGTGACTTTTTCTCGAACCATATATTTGCATTAAAAAATTTATTGAAAGGATATAAATATACAACAATGAACCCAGCATCAAAAAGGCTTTCGGTTTAGTGGTAAGAGTTCTAGGTTCGGAGACAACTCATACGGACTACGCGGGTTCGATACTTCCCAGAAGCAGTGCAATTTTTACTCGTTTTAACAACGTTTGTGTAACGACCAGGGCAATTGTTTTGAGAGTGCTAGTCCCGATCCACTATTTATTACTTCCTCTATCTCATTTTGTGGTTACTTGACTTGTCGGGGTGTTTGGTGTCGTGTTCGGGAGAGTAGGAGTGGAATGGGACACATAGTTCTTAAATTGAAAGTTAAAGTCGTAGGGGTTTACCATAGTTCGAATTATGTGAAGACGACTCCAGATGGAGTGTTGACGGTTCCAATAGCTCTATATGGTGATTTGGTCTTAGGAGCGTGTCCGGGTGTTGATTTAGAGGTCCGTAAGTCATTTCAGCGTTTGGGAAAGTTGGAAAGTTAGAATATTTTGGAAGGTTTGGCCAGGAGTGGACTTTTTAATATCCTGGTCGGATTTCGATTCCGAAAGTTGGAATAGGTCCGAAATGTCAATTATGACTTGTGTGCAAAATTTGAGATCAATCGGACTTGATTTGGGAGGTTTCGGCATCGGATGTGGAAGTTAGAAGTTCTAACGTTTATTAGACTTGAATCAATGTGCAATTCGTATTTTTAACGTTGTTTGATATGATTTGAAGGCTAGATTAAGTTTCTTATGATATTTTAGGACTTGTTGGTATTTTATGATGGGGTCCCCGGGGCCCCGGGTGTGATTTGAATTGAATCTGTGATAAATTTTGGACTAGTGCAATTGCTGAAGTCCCAGGCCTGCTGGTGTCATCGCACCTGTGGAGGGTTTGACCGCAGGTGCTGAATCGCGGGAGCGGAGGCTGAAGCACAAAAGCAGAAATGGGCAGTCCAGGTAGGACTGTCAGGTGCAGAAAAGGCTCCACGGAAGCGAAACAGTCCAGGTAGGACTGGCAGGTGCAGAAAAGGCTCCGCAGAAGCGAAATAGTCCAGGTAGGACTGGCAGGTGCAGAAAAAGCTCCGTAGAAGCATCTTCGCTTCTGCGGTAGGGAAATGCGCAGGAGCGAGTGGGGTCACAGGTGCGACACGTCTTGTCGCAGGCACGCACGCGCAGGTGCGGCCCTTTGCTCGCAGAAGCGAATTTAGTGGACTTAAGTGAAGTCCGCACATGCGATGGAAATTCCGCATGGAGCTGCAGATGCGGCTGTGGGTTCACATATGCGAAAATCGCTGGGCAGAAAAGGCCTAAGTTCGAGGATTTCATTTTATTATCCATTATTGGACCTAGAAAGCTCAAATTGAGGCAAAATTTTGAGGGGTTTTCAGAGGAAGCATTTGGATAAGGATTCTTGACTCGTTTTTGATTAATTCCCACGAATCTATTATTGTTTTCATCATTTAATTAGTGTTTTTAGTTGGAAATTTGGAGAAAATTAGGAAAACTGCTTAGGCTAAAGTTTGGAAATTTTGAAAGGGGATTTGAGTAATTCCTATATGGTTGGACTCGATATTGAATGGGTGTTCGAATTTTATAATTTTGGTCGGGTTCCGAGACGTCGGCCTGGGTCGACCTTTTGGAGCGATTTTTCCAATTCTTTGCGAAAGTCATACTTTCATTATTTAAAGTAGTTTCCTATAGTTATATTTATAGTATAAAATTATTTTGGCTAGATTCGAGCTGACCGGAGTTGGAAAGTCGATGGAAATGCCTTCTTTTTAACTGACTGAGCGAGGTTTGAGGTAAGTGACTTGTCTAACTTTGTGTGGAAGAAATCCCCCTTTAGGATTTGGTATTGTTCTGACAATTTGTGATATGTGAGGGCCGTGTACGCGAGGTGACGAGTGGGTACACGGGCTAAATATTGAAATTTCGGTTTTATCTAAGTAGTTTCCATTTATGCCTTAACTGAGTTACTTTAGCATGTATAGTCATCATGTTTAGCCTAATTTCACTTGTCTACTTGTCTTATCTCTTATTTGCAACTTGTACTACCTACTTAGTTGAATTACCTGCTTTTTTGATTCCATATTCCTTATTTAACTGTGAGATTCTTTACTTGAAATTGCTATCCTTAAAATATCGTTGTTTCAGTTGTTAAGTTTTAGTTCCGTGATATTGTTGAGGTGATTGTCTGGTTGTTGCACAACGTTTCTGCCGTGCAGTTGTTATTGTTGAATGAGATTTCTCTTGTGCCATTGTGATTATTGATACGCATGTGGTGGTATAAGGTCTGGGTGTTGAAACGCATGCAGTGAGATAAGGTGGGCTTAATACGAGTGGCTAATAGCGGAACTAAAAGAAGTCATGCGGTGTGATAAGGTTGGCTAAAACGCGAGATGCTATTTCTGGAAAATAATTTTCAAAACAAAATATAAAGGCTCCCGCGGTAATATAAGGAATGATTGCGAGATATTTACTTTGGGACTACGAGGCGGTACCTTGGGAGCGCCCCTGTTAATTTCCTCTATTTGCTGTATTGTTGTTGTTGTTGTTCCTTAACTTGTAAGATTTTTGCTTTTCTTTCATGTTGTATTTTTCTTTCTTGGAATCCGTGTTATTACCATCCGTAAATTCTCATTGTTTCACTTCTCTGTTATTTTATTATATTATTATATTTTCTGCCTTGTTTCTTATTATTTTTAGTAGGGCCATGATCTGACCTCGTCACTACTCTGGGTACCGTTGTGGTGTACTCATACTACGATTCACATCTTTTTGTGCAGATCTAGGTACTACCTACCAGATCAGGTATCAGTAAACTAGTCTGCACGTGGAGACTTCAAGGTACATTTGCCAGCGTCCGCAGACCTCGGAGTCGCCCTCTATCTTTATTATGTTTTTTCCTTATCCTCATTAGACTCTGATGTATAAGGATATTTAGTATTTCTCTTTGGAGCTTGTGAGTTATATCTACCGGATTTTGGGAGTTGTTTATACTTGAGTTGCAGGTTTTATTTATTATAGTTGTTGACGTTTTGAGTTTTAGCTTGGTATTTCAGTTATTCTGCATACTTGTTAGGCTTACCTAGTCTTGGAGACTAGGTGTCGTCAAGACATCCTACGGGGAGAAATTGGGATTGTGACAACTTCCTTTTCCTTTTTTTGAAAAAACCCACAAACGTATTACTAAGGAAAAAGAAAAAGACAAAAGCTCCAAAACAGTCTCAGCTGTCCTTCACTTCTTTGAGAGAGTTATTCCCCAATCAAAATCAAAAGAAAAGTGTGGGAAAGAGTTTAAGGTTTTTAAACTTTTTGTCATTGCTTAAAATCAAAATCAAAAGTACCAACTAGTCATATTTTTCTTCAAGGTCCATCCCTGCTATTCCATCTTCTTTTATTTGTTTGCCTTTCTTTTATCTTTTGATTTTTAAATAAATGTTACTTGATTTTAAAAATTTTGATTCCAAGGGCTGAATTTTTCATTTCGACTTTTTATATTTGTATTTGTCTGCTTTCCCTAAAATTTTAGACCAACCTCTGAATTTTTCTCAGCTTTGCCACGTGAATATGATTTGTGTATTAATTGAAGGGTGAACCATATATTTTGTTCTTTTCCATTACTTATAAATTTTAATAACATTTATATATTGCTTCAAAAGTTTCATTGACAAACACTAAGCGATTTAAATTCTTCGCCTACTTTATTTTTATTTATTTTATTGTGCAAAATCAAATTAAAGTGAGATATTCAATTTGTAATGGTTGACTACAAAATATTTTTGTTTAAAATAAACAAATTATTTTTTATAGCAATATTTGTTTAGGCTAGAAAAGGATGTGGACATTAAGCTGGTGAGGGAACTTTCATCATCTGATAATCTTCTTCATATATTAGCAACAAGAAAAGGAAAGTGAAAAAGCTTTTCTATGCATCTAGTACTCATTATTCACTGAACTTTTAGAACAAATATTCATGAGATATGGAGACTTGTTTATTTGCTTAATTTGATATTTTCTTTGGCTACTGCAATGGTAAAAAGAACTTTTACTTTTGTGAAGTTTTGCATTGATGATAACTTTTTGAATCATTGTTTATTTTTTTATACAGAGAAGAAAATGTTGAAACTTAAAGACCTACCAAATGATGTGATCATTTTTTATTTTTCAAAACATGACAAGCTGTCAAATGCAATTATAACGATAATGTTTATAGTCACATATTGTGTTAAGTGGTCGTTACTTTTTAAATATATATTAAATATTTGTACTCAATTTTTAGTGTTGTAATTGTATATTAGCTTGAGCTCGCGGTTATGTCTTAAAATTTTGAATTCATACACTTGAAATCCTGGCTTTGCCTCTGTATGTATGTGCATCACTTATGACATATTTTTAAAGATGCGGCATCCAGTTTGGCATTAACAGTAAAAGTAGCAAAGATTGAGTGTCTGAAAGGAACCTCAAGCCTGGCCGGAGATGGACTTCTGTTTGAACAAGCAATAATTCTCATGGTTGCTACTATGTGGAAATTGCAGAACAGAGTTCTCTAGAGACTGCATTGCAAAAACTTAGAAGCATCTTTAATATTCATATTTAATGGCAACGTAACGTGACAGAAGAATTGGAATTTTAAAAGAAAAGTAACAACATGGTACTAACCTCCATCAAGAGATTATGGAGTCCCTTTTACAGCAAAATGGAAGATCCCTCCCTCATGGGATTATTTGAAGAATATTGAAAGGTATACTGATATATATAAGGAGGAATATGAGTCGTCGAAGCCAGTTGGACTGGTAGCCGTTGCTACAGAATGTCAGAATATGGGTTCCCTGCCATGTAAACCAAAACCTTGCCTGAGCTATACAAGTTCTTTCACTTAAATATGTAATCAACAAACGTATAATACTCTTAATTTATGCTTTATATGTTATGTTAAAAACTTATTAATTTTACATAACAAAATAAGACATCCAAATTTATACTCTTATACCGATTAATATTTTATCTATATTTTATATTACATTATATTATAAAAGTATCGAAATTTGAATGTTGATGGACCAGAAATAACGTTGTAAAGTCAATGGAGTTTTAAATCCGACATCTGCTCTCTTCTAGCGCTTTCGAACTTTAAACATAAACTATTGGAGTAGTTACTTAGGAAGGATTCAGCCGTTAGGGTTTTTGACAAAAACGAAAAAAAATAAAATTAGTAATGAATCAAGAGTTAAAGGGCAACCATTAATCTTGATCTTAAATTCAAGAGGAATAGAGCTGAGAATAATGCATTTTGAGTACAAAGGCACGTATAATGAATTGTACGGAAATTGCAGATTATATATAAAGCATGTAAATTATAGTGGTGGTTGAAAATTTAACCGTATAATGTTATTCGTACAATAATAATTACGTTTTAATCTCGTACAAATTGAATCCAAAACATCAATAAGGTGCAGGTGCAAGTGACGGTGCAATCTTCAAGTTCTTTTCTTGATGTATGTGTTTGTCATCGCAATCATATGCACATTCGCAAAATGTAGAACCATCGCTTCGTATTTGACACGTCGCTACGTGAACATACGAGAAAGTTGCTTGAATGCATAGCTTCTTACATCGATCATTAAGCGTGCTGCAAATGTTAAAACCAATATCAACTACGCATACCTTTCCATATACCACTGGAATAATTCTCTCATCTGCATTCACAATAAAATCAAAATACTACGATTAGTAAGAAAAACATAATTAATCATTATAGTTATTGTAAAACCAAGATATTGATCGAGTTGGGACCTGATGCAATAGCAACGAAGAGGACAACATAGAAAAGTGAAGTGAGGAACTTTGCCATTTTCAAGTTTTGCTTCAAAAGCTACTACTGACCAAGAACTCTTTACTTGGACTTCCTTTTTATACTTGTTTCTCTGTCAACAAGATTACTGCATTTTTGGTAGACTACTTTATATTAATTAGATTACTATATGTATGAGGATTATCTGGATTCGATGTTTGATGACTAACCATATATGAATATAAGAATGATTTATAACAATTGTATTTATTAATTATTTTACAAAGGAGTCAGAGCCTTTTGTACTTGTTTTGACAGGAAAAAATTAATTAGATAACTATATGTAGGAGGATTGACTGGATTTCGTATTTGATGATTAATCATCCATGGATACAAAAATTTATAAAAAAAAAAAATATGTAATAATTATAATTTTACACCAGAGCCTTACCCTTTAGTAACTTGTTTTGATGGGAAAAATATTAATAAGATTATTATATGTATGAGGACTAACTGGATTTCGTACTTTATGAATAACCATTTATGAATATAAGAATGATCTATAAACAATTGTAATGATTATTTAATTTACAAAGGAGTCCTAGCCTTTTGTAACTTGTTTTGACATGAAATAGTTTAAACCATTAGCCCGTGAAATGTAGGATTTATTTCACGGGTTGTCATTCTATTAAATTTTATTGCAACTAAATTATAAAATTAAGTGTTTTTTTTTTAATCACTTTCAATTTTCCAAAAGTTTGGTGAACAAGCTTAGAAATTGTTGTTTCTATTATTTTAGTTTAATTACTTTTTCTGCTGATTAAAATTTGTGATGCTGTCCTAATTAAATCATTAGGAAGAATCAAACCATGGAAATAAATTTGCGAGTGAATTACCCAAATACTCATTCCACTTCATGACTTTACGTAGCAACTTTTTTAATTTTATTTTAGGACCAAAAAGTTACTAAATTATTTATTTGTTTCTCCAAAAGTCATACACCACAATAAAATCCATTTTTTATTACTATTTTCAAATTGTATTTGATTATCCCTCAACGCTATTACTTGAGTACATTCTTGGCCTACTATTTTTATCATTTTCATTTTGAAGTACATCCACATTATTCAAGTAACAATGAATGATATATGAGAAATAAAATTAAGAAATCGAGATAATTATAAATTTAATATAAATTTAAAAACTTTAAGCAGAATTTCACTCCAATTTTCCTTCTACCGATTTTTTTTAAAAAAAAGTCTCCGTGAGTGTATGTATATAGAGGTTGGGAAATAATACCCCTTTTCCTTTTGAATAGGTAAGCCAACAATGATATAACACAATTTGAACTGAAGATCATTAATCAAATAATATACTAAGAATGCAAAATTAATAAAACTAGTCCCAAGAACTGGTAGTACAAGTCATAAGTCACTAAGCTTTAGATTTACAATGCTGGTATGAATAAATACAACATCTGTTTGAATATACATAAACAGAAATATAGAATTTTAGGCTACCACGAACAAATGTCAGCTAATAACTGGAATGCCGCATCTGCTAAGCTCCAGAATCTGCACGCAAGGTGCAGAAGAGTAGTATGAGTACAACCGACCACATGTACTTTGTAAGTATCAAGACTAATCTCAGTGAAACAATGGCAATGTTTAGTCAAAAAATACTCATTATATATAACTTGTGCAGCTCATAAGCACATGCAGTAGTAGAAAGATAACTAAGAAATATATAAGGAACAGCATGTATCAATTATAAAGGTGAACAAGCAAAGAGAGAGGTAATAACCATGGGTTTCCAAAGAAACGGGTCAAAGCTATACATGCACCAAATCTCCATACAAAGAAGTTATGCACTAAGTAACATTAACTTAAATACTCCTAGATGAATGTAGAGTGTGTATATATGATAAATGTCCAAATTCCATATCAATTACCAATTAGTATTTATCCTTATGCTTTTATATGAGTCTAAAATATTAATGCATAATGTAGACTCAACATTTACATTCATATCCTTTTCCACTCTTATCTAGTATAATATCCATAGTTCCGATAGGTTCGTATGATAATTTTAGACTTGTACGTATATTCAGATTTGGTTTTGGAGGTTCCTACAAGAATTCGACACTATTTTGTTGAAAATTGGAAATTTGAAGAACTTAAGAGTTCATAAGTTTCACCAAGAGTTGACTTTGATGTTATTGGACTAAAATTGGTGTTTTGAGACTTTGGATGGGTCTATATAGTTGAATTGAACTTGTGTACACAGTTGAAAAATAATCTGAAGTATCTAAGTGTATACTCTTTTGAAAGAATGAAGATTTAACAATTAAGAGAAATTCTATTTGATTTGAGCCTCGATTTTTTGTTGTGATTTTTTCATGAGTGTTTTGAGGCTTTGAATAGTGTATTTTTACTTGTTGGTATGATTGGATGGGGTCCCGAGGGGCTCGGGTGTGATTTAGATTATTAGTTGAGAGACTAGTTAAATTAAGATTTGGAGTTTGACTGTTTATCCGTAAAATGGTACAGTTGAATTTATATTCGATCCTAAAATAATAAAATAATTGAAGAAATACGCAATACTTAGTCTTGAAGTGAAGATAAAATAGCAGAAACAGTAATTTCGGATGCTGGGCTTCCGGGCTCAACATCAATGAAATCAAGGAATAAGAAGATAAAATTATATAAAGCTTTGAATTGATTATAGCATAAGTTTGCTAGAAAATTCATGTCCTCTACAATGATAACATGGATCACTATATATAGGTACAAATAGAGAACAAGGTCCTAGGATCATGCTCTTCCTTAATGTCAATTATAAGGGCCATTGAAGAAGGTGTAACTGTGAACATAAATGATAAATTCTCTGTAACAAGCAGTTTACTAAATGTTGTGAAATATTCTCAATTAAATGCTACCGGGCGGAAGGTATTTATTGCATCCTTACAAGCGTCATTCTTTCCGGTGACAAACGGAACAGTTGTCGTCGGTTTTAACTATCCTCCGCCTTTGGCTCCACGTATCACTCTCTTAAGTGGCCACTCAGCATAGCATATTTTACCTCATACAGATAGTCTCTCCGCTTTTCATTTACATAACTTTATGTTACCGAGAAGTTGGTAGAAATACTTTTTTGGCGGAACTTACTATAATCCTCTCTAAAAAGCTTCTGACGGTTGATTAGACGCACTTCTCTCAAAATTTAATGCCCCGAGCACACGTCATCCCATGATTCAGCATAACTTTTTCCGGTTATCGAGGTAATAATGGCCACTAATTTAGCCGCCTAAATCTTTAATTATACGCATTAACCTCCTTCATTCGTACTCCATAATTCTCCAAACTCTCTCAAACTCTCTTTATTCAACTTGTATCTTGTTCTTCAACCTTTCTTTGACCCTCTTCAAAAGAAAAAGATTTTCCTTCTTCCATAACATATAATGGCTTCTTATTCAAAGAATATCAGTTCCTCAAAGAACAAGAACAAAGTCGAGGATGCTGCTCCTCCAATAGTAAGCACCATCATCCCTAGAAGTCTTGTTATAACAAAAGACTTCGAAGAGATATTTCCTTCTGTTAGCCCTCGTACATGGTCAGTTAGCAGGTATCCTTATTCCATCCGTCCTTGTACTTATATACATATCCCTTCACTTTGGGGACATTTTCTTTGAGTGGAGAGCGTGACTCCATCATTGAGGAGTTTTGCCTCCGCTACCAAGTGTGTTTGGCATAGGTGAGTCCCTCCATGTGGAGGACGATTGCTTGCCTTCGGTGCCTGTTCCAGGAAACGTGGGAGGAGCTAACTTTAGCTCATATGATGAACCTTTATTCCCCCAAGATCTTCCGTGTGGGGTGATCAACTTCAGCAAGCGAGGCCACCATGCATTGCCATCCAGCATAGATGATGATAACAACCGTGGGTGGATGGAACGTTTAGTTTCAGTTGCCACCAGTGACATAATCCCGGCCTTGGCTCTTTTATTCTCGAAACTTTGGAACCGCACTCGTAATTACACAATCTACTTCTTTTCTTGTTAAAGATCTGTTCCTCGTCATTATTAACTTTTCTTCCTTTTCCTACCTCAGCGGCTCGGTGGGTTCCCCCTAGGGTTGAGGGCTTGAACCAATGAGTTCAGAAAGATTTTGGACATTACCACGCCCGAAACATGCTCGTGGAAAAGAGCTTTCCCTGAAATACTGGTGTAAGGCCAAAAATCATTGTAAGTTTAACTCATCATGTCCTTGCCTTTTCTTATGAGAAAGTTATCTGATTCCTTTCTCCGGTTAAATATAGGCCTACATCAGGGCTCAGTTGCCGTCCCCAAGGAGGACATTTTGGCTGATCCTGCTAACGTGGTGAGGCTGTTACAGAAAGCTTTTTCACCGATAGGCGTCTCCAGGCCTGCTTCTGGTGCAAGTGCTTCTTCTTGGAGTTCCCGGAACAAGCAACCAAAAAGAAGGCATTCCTTTGCGGCCGGGGGAAAGAATATGAGGGCGAGGAATGCTGCCCCGAGTCATCTCCGATAGTCATAGTGACGAGCTCTCTGCCCGGGCCAGCCATAGATATTGTGATGATTGCGAAGACACTAGCGAGGTGGGAGCTTCTCTATATAGAAGACCACGACCTTCCTCAACTCAACAGACCGCTAAATCTGTTGAGTTAGTAACACTAACCGAGGACGATGTCTCAGCGCTCTAGGGGCTATATAAAATGATGAAAAATACAACCGATATTTTGGGGCTGAGTACCGAGTCGCTTTCGTCTTCAGTTGACGAGCAACCAACAACCAGCACTGCGTTTGATGCAGATGCTTCTCACCCTTCAACACCATCAGCTTCATCTCTATCTTCACCAATACCAACAACTGCTACATCATCTCCACCTTCATCAACTCTTCAACCGGCAACTGCTGCATCATCTCCACCGGCCGCATCTGCCCGAGAAGAGGGTGTTCTTCTCCTCCAAGCTCCATTTCATGGGAATTTGGGGCAAAAATATGCTCCTCCATTAGAAGATCTACAAAGGAGGATGAGCGTTACACTTTCAGTCTCCACCGGATGCAATTTGCTATCCCGGGCGGTGAAACTTGCTAACTATCTGGTGCCTTTGGCTTTAGAAAAAGATAGGGAAAATATACAGGCTCTCTCAGGAGAGTGCTTGTTGAACAACGCCGCAATAGTACATTCTTCACTTCGTTTGTTATTTCTTCTGTTTTTGCCTGAAAATATCTTGAGTCTGCCTTTCTTATTTTGTGGGTCAACTTTCTTGCTTCCAAGGGCCTCCAGAGGTTGATTCGGGAAGAAGAAGATCTTACCTCCGTACGGGATCAACTTTTGGCCGAGCGGGAGCAAACTGGTGCTCACCTCTCAAAATTGGAAGTCGAGGCTGCTGAGGCCGTTGTGTTAGAGACTCTTTTGCAGCAAATCGAGCAAGAAGAGGAAACCCTTAGACTGCTGAGGGTTAAATTTGACGAAGCTAGGGCCAAATGGGTTGAAGTCCATTGTGCCGTTCTTGCTGCAACCGACCGCGAGGTTGCCTCTACTGAAATATTGACCAATTTAGAGACAGCCTTGAACTCCAAAATGGAAGAGCTTGCTGCTGCAGGGGTGAAACATGCAAAATTAGAGGAGAAGTATAAGAAGACCCCTGAGCATAATAGGCTTTTTATCTCAACAGTCCGTGAACTCGATGTTAGCCTCAAGTCCGTTAGATCAGCCTAGGAAAACCTTTTTGCCAAGGTTACCCAACTCAAAGAAGAACTTAAGCGCCAAGTGGCTTCCCTCGTTGTTGAGAAAACTTATGTTATATACAAGATGAGGAGAAAAACCTAGGAAGAGGCTAAAGTGGGGATCATTGACTTTGATGCCGAAATTGCTAACGCCCGTGAGCTTGAGCCAGCTGCTAAAAGGGGTCTCCCAGCAGAGCTTGATGCTTTCGATTCTTCCGATTCCGGTTCCGAAACTTCAAGAACTGCAGAGGAAATGGAAGGCGAAGATGTTGAAGGCCAAACTAATGAGGGCCAAGATGTTGAGCCATCGGCGGATCTACCCACTTCCCCTGGCGGCTGTGACACTTCTCTTCCTCCGGGTTCCGGAGATGCAGAAGTTTAGCTTTTCTTTCTTTTCCCAACTTTTGTATCTGTGCCACTTTGGCACGTTTTATTGTAAATAAAGACATCTTTTGCTCAAGTATTGCATGAGTCTTTCTTTCGTTTGAACATTTATCCAAGTTTTAATCTTTGCATTCTTTTTTGTTTAAGTGTTTTGCACAAGTTTTACTATTTGCGTCTTATTACGTAAGGCCTTAGGTGTATTTTTCCCCCGAAAACATTTGGATTTAGAGCACAAATTATTCCGAAGTTAACCCTTTATCATGAGAGTTTTTATAAGAGAGGGCCCTCTTATGTTTACGGGGCTCTTGAAGAGGATGTCTCTTGTTCATTATGGCACTAGCATTTGAAGTACTTGCTTAACTTTCAAATGATAAAATCAATTCAGTGATCAGACAAGAAACAAGATGGAAAATAAAAGGACTTTACTTCATTCCTTCCGTTTTCAAAAAGTACATAAGCATTAATTATGCTAAAAAGAAATTGTCATTCCTTGTGGCTAACTCGTACAACTTGTTCCTATAGGGCTAGCCGCGTAGTCCCCGGTCTCGATGATACAACTATGTTCCTGATTTTTTATGTTCCGATCGACGTGGAAGTCATTGTTGCCGTATCCTCATATCATTCCCCCTTGTGTTCAAATGCGAAGAATGTGAATTGGACCACTGGAAGTCTTGCACCTTCGAGGATCCCACTAATGAATTACTAGACAATCTTCAGCTGGGTAACAAACTTTGCTTTCCCTTAGGAATTTATGCTATCGAGCAAAAGACTATCTAACAATCCTCTAGTGGTTTGCACTTATGAATAGTCGGGTAACCTTTACTTGATAGCAAACTCAAAATTTCCCGGTGGGAATTTCACTATCGAGCCAAAGATTATCTAACCTCCCCGTAGTGGTTCTTTGCTTGTATGCCTCGCTATTAAAGGTCTTATTGTTGTTGTTGAAACTTTCTTCATAGTATGCTTTCCGTTGCTACCTCATTAAAAACCTTGCCAAAAAAACCAAATGGGGACAAAAACTAGACGAAGGGAAAAGGAGTGCATCACATACTTTCAGTACAGGTGATGTTTGTCAGTAGTTTTATCTCTTGAGGTGTGCCACATTCTTGTTGCTTGGCAACTTTTCTCCATCCTGATTCTCCAACTCGTATGAACCTTTCCTTGTGGCAGTTGAAACCAGGTAGGGGCCTTCCCAGGTTGGACCTAGCTTTGCCGCATTGAGTTCCCGAGTATTTTGAGTTACTTTTCTTAGAACCACATCTCCCATTTTAAAATATCGGAGGTTGGCTCTTCGATTATAATATCTTTCCATTATCTGCTTCTGGCTATATTTTTATATGTGCCAAGTCACTGCACTCATCGAGTAACTCCAAGTTGACCAACATCGCTTTGTTATTCGTCTCTTCGTTTGCCTGGAAATATCTTAAGGTAGGCTCTCCTACTTCTATCGGGATTAAGGCTTCTGCTCTGTACACAAGGGACAAAGAATTTTCTCTTGTGCTCAATTTGGCTGTCGTTCGGTATGCCCATAGCAGTCCAGGTAGTTCCTCAGGCCATTTACCTTTAGTCGCTTCCAACCTTTTCTTGAGATTTTGTATAATTACTTTGTTTTTTGATTCCGCTTGACCATTTGCGCTTAGATGATAGGGTGAAGATGTGATTCTCTTTATTTTCCAATCTTCAAGGAACTTTGTGATCTTTGCGCCAATAAATTGTGGCCCATTATCGCATGTTATCTCTTTTGGTATTCCAAATTTGCAAATTATGTTCTCCCACAAGAAATCCACTGCTTCACGTTCACCAATCTTTTGATAAGGACCTACTTCAACCCACTTAGAAAATAGTCAGTTAAAATTAAAAGAAACCTTACCTTACCAGGGGCCGGTGACAGCAGCCTGACGATGTCCATTCCCCACTTTATGAACGGCCAAAGAGAGAGAACTGCATGTAATGGTTCTGATAGTTGATGTACCAGCGGTGGGCACTTATTGCATTTTTTCACGAAAGTTGGCGTCTTGTTCCATTTGTGGCCAATAATATCCTGCCCTTACCAGTTTTAGCACTAAGGAATCTGCGTCCGAATGGTTTCTGCATATTCCTTCTTGGACTTCTCGCATAACATAATTAGCTTCGAGCTCTCCCAAGCATCGGGCCAGCGGGCCTTGGAATGATTTCCTGTACAGTTGGCCTCCTTTAAAGCTATATCGTGTTGCTTTGGCGCGCAGCACCCTGGATGCCTTGGAATCTTCGGGCAACTTCCCTTGCTCGAGTTAATCGATGATCTCATTCCTCCAATCACAGACCAAATTAGTCATATTTATCTCATAGTAGCTTTCCGCGTCCAAGACTGAGCGCGTGAGTTGTACTACCATCCCGAACCTAATCCCTTCATTTTTGTTGATGACCAAAGGTTAGCTAGTGCATCTGCTTCTGCATTTTCTTCCCTTGGGATATGAGTAATCGACCGCTCCTAAAATCAAGCCGGCAGAGCCCGGACCTTCACTATGTATGTTGCATGTGCTCCTCTTTGGTTTCAAAGATCACGTAGGCCTTATTTACCACCAGCTGGGATTCGCATTTGATTTCTATGACCTTGGAATCTAGTCCCCGAGCCAGTTCGAGTCCTGCAATCAAAGCCTCATACTCTGCTTCATTGTTAGTTAAAGGGACCATTCTGATGGCCTGCCTTAGGGTTTCTTCCGAAGGTGTGGTTAATACTATGTCAAGCCCGGACCCTTTTATGTTGGAATATCCGTCCGTAAATAAGGTCCAAACTCTCGATGTCGATTCTCACACCATCACTACCTGTTTCGTTGCTAGAGGCAGCAATCCTGGACAGAAATCGACCACAAACTCGGAGAAAACATGTGACTTAATTGCAATCCTTGGTTTATATTCTATGTCGAATTCACTCATTTCGACGGCCCATTTGGCCAATCTACCCGAGAGTTTGGGTTTGTGAGGATGTTCTGCAGGGGAAAGGTGGTAACTACAGCTATCGGGTGACATTGGAAGTAAGGCTTCAACTTTCGAGCGGCGACTACGAGAGCTAAGGCCAACTTCTTCAAATGCGGGTAGTGAGTTTCTACTCCCATTAAAATTTTACTAACGTAATAAATAGGAGATTGCGTACCTTCGTCCTCAAGAACTAAAACGGTGCTTACCGCTACCTCCGTGACTGCAAGGTAAACCAAAAATATTTCACCTTCCTTCGGTTTTGAAAGTAACGAAGGTCTTGACTAGTACCTTTTCAAATATCTCAAAGCATGCTGGCATTCCAAGGTCCATTCGAAATTGTTTTTCTTTTTCAGCAGCGCGAAGAAATGATGGCATTTCTCTGATGACCAGGAAATAAACCTGCTCAAAGCGGCCAATCTCCATGTGAGCCTTTGAACTACTTTCATGCTTGATAGCTGGTCTGGGATGTCCTCGATGGCTTTGATCTTATCGGGATTTACCTCAATCCCCTTTGTGATACCAAAAATCTTAAGAATTTTCTGGAGCTGACCTCGAACGCGCACTTCTCAGGGTTAAGCTTCATGTTATGCTTCCTTGGGATGTCAAAAGTTTCTTACAAATGCTTAAGATGATCACATGCATTGAAAGACTTAACGAGCATATCGTCTATATAAACTTCCATATATGTTTTTCAAACATCTTGTTTACGAGCCATTGGTAAATAGCTAGCTCTGTATTCTTTAGTCCGAAGGGCATTACATTATAGCAATAAGTACCAAAATTCGTTATGCACGAAGTCTTTTGCTGTTCTTCCGGGTTCATCTTAATTTGGTTGAACCCGGAATAAGCATCAAGGAAACTCATTAACTCGTGTCCGGTCGTCGTATCAATCATTTGATCGATGTTTGGCAGTGGGAATGAGTCTTTTGGGCACACCTCATTCAATTCCTTATAATCTACACACATGCAAAATTTATTGTTCTTCTTAGGAACTACTACTACATTAGCTAGCCAGTCTAGATACTTTACCTCTCGGATCAAACCGATATTAAGTAGACGAATTACCTCTTCTTTGCTTAATTTATTCATGGCCTTCACAGTATGGCATTTCTTTTTTCTTATCAGAAGGATGTTGGGATCCAAGCTTAGCTTGTGTACAGCCACTTCCGTTGGGATACCTGTCATGTCCGCATGCGACCATGCAAAACAATCGGCATTATATTTTAGAAATTCAATAAAGCCAGTCCTGATCTCGGAGTGCAGTCCTGTTCCCAAGTGGAATTTCCTTTATAAGAACTTTTCAAACAATGCAACTTGCTCGAGCACTTCCGCTGTGGATTTTGTTGCATCCGTCTCTTCTGGTATGCGGAAATATCTCGGCACTTGATAAGATTCCGACGCTTGTTCCCCCTGGCTAACTTCACTCGATTCGAGAGCGGGAGCCGGTTCCTGTAATTGCTATGCCGCATGCTCCTTCCCTTTACTATTAGAGACTGAAATCATATTTATCTCCCTTGCCACCGATTGGTCGCCTCTTATGTTTTTGATTCCTTCGGATGTCGGGAATTTCAGCAACTGATGATACGTTAATGGTACGACTCTCATCTCGTGCGACCATGATCTTTCCAGAATAATATTATATCCCATATCACCGTCCACCACTTCAAAAAGAGTCGTCTTCATCACTCATTTGGCGCTCGTGGTAGTAAGATCTCTCCCCGGGTTGTCATGCTTGCGAGCTTGAATCCGGCGAGGAGTTTTGTGGCCGGAATGATGCTTTTGGTGAGTTTGGCTTGCTCCAATACCCTCTATTGTATGATATTGGCTGAACTTCTTGGATCCGTTATAACACATTTGATTTTAAAATGTAGTAAAAGAAATTACTAATGTGTCATTGTGCGGTAGCAACAATCCGTCCGCGTCCTTCTCCGTTAAAGTGATGTCTTCTTCAATGACTTCCCAGAGTCTCTTGCTATGGGTTATTCATACCTTCGACTTTTTTGCTGCTGAGAAGGTGACCCCGTTGATCTCGCTCCCCCGAAGATCATGTTGATCGTCTGGCACGGGGGATCTTCTCCTGCTTTCGAGGGCTCCGTGTTATCACAGTTGCGACCGTAGTTATTCTTGGCCCGGCCACTTAAGAACTCTCTGAGATGACCATTTTTTAGTAGTGCTGCCACCTTTTCACGTGGATGTCGGCAGTCCCCAGTCTGGTGACCATTCATCCCGTGGTATTCTTACCACAAATTAGGATCCCTCTGGCTAGGATCAGATCTCATCGGCTTCGGAACCGTGCTTCTTTAATATTTCTCGCAGCGGATAACAACTCAACTACACTAACGTTGAAAATGTATTTTGATAGCTTGGGTAGGAAGGATACCGTGTACCCGATGCTTCATTGTCCTGCAAGGATATATTGTTCCGACCGCAATCAGTTCTTCTGTCGGTAAAGAACCTGTCTGTCGACTGATTGCTTCTCTTGCGTCTTTCAGCCCGTTTGTAGAGCAAAAACCGGCCCCTCGAAGACCGTCTATCTGTGTCGAAATCGTATTTTGATTTTTCTTTATTCTTCGCCCACCTTTTTGCTAGCGATGGGAAGACAACATGATCATCTTCGATCTTTTTCTTACATTTGTACTGGTTGTGAACATCTACCCAAGTCGTCGCATGGAACTCATGCAAGCTTTCCTTCAATTTCTGAGAAGCGTCTGAACTTCTCGGATACAGACCCTTGGTGAATGCTTCAACTGCCCATTTATCCGAAACAGCCAGAACCGAGTGACGAACTCCTGCAGCAACTCGAACTATCCTTGTGCAATTCTGAATATGTCGTCCTTTCGGGCCTGAACCTTTCTGGCTCCGGCATGGGCCTTAGTGAAAGAGTCTGCGAGCATCTCAAAGGAATCTACGGGATGCTCGGGTAACAGCGAATACCAAGTCAAAGCTCCCCTCGTGGGAGTCTCTCCAAATTTCTTCAGCAAGACAGATTCAATCTCGTTGGGAGCTAAATCATTCCCCTTCACCGCCATTGTATAGGTGGTAACATACTCTTGTGGTTCCAAGCTTCCATCATACTTTGGCACGTCGGGCATTTTAAATCTCTTTGGGATTAATTGTGGTGCCGCACTTGGTTTGTACAGTAACTGAGTATACTTCTTTGAGTCTGGCCCTTTTAGCACTGGGGATGCGCCCGGGATTTGGTCCATGCGGGCGTTGAATTCCCATATAAACCATAAGATTTCACTCTTGAAGGGATCATTCTTGCTATTGAGGCTGGATCCGCTGTCCCCCAGACGCATCGGAGCCAACCTCGCCCCTCGAGGTGTTGTTGTCGACCCTCTGGTGTTGCCCGATTCAAGGGAGCACCAGGAGGAACTGGACCTCGTCCATTCGCGTTCTTGGAAGCCCACTTGCTCCTCTTCAGCGTCGTCAGGAGTCGCCTCCCGTACATATCGCGAGTACCACCTGTCGTGGACCGGCGTTGCATCATTTCCCTCATTACAGGTATTTCTGACTGAATCCTCGTGATGATGCTGGTCTCCTTAGGCCGCAATATTGTCTGTCTTGTTACCACCGTTATTTGCCCTTTTTTGTGATTTTTTTCTAAGACAAATAATCAAAACACGTTAGTAAAGGAGGCAATGATCAACTTAATTACATGGTTGTCTAGGCCCTATGGTGGGCGCCAAACTTTTTACCCGTAAAATGACACAGTTGAATTTATACGTGGTTTCTAGGTAAGTGAAATAATTCGATCCTGAAATAATAAAATGATTAAATAAATACGCAATACATAATCTTGAAATCGGGAATAAGAAGTATAAAGCTTTGAATTGATTATAGCATAAGTTTGACAGAAAATTCGTGTTCTCTACAACTATAACAGGGCTCACTGTATATAGCTACACCTACGGAACAAGGTCCTAGGATGATGCCCTTCTTTAATGCCGATTATGAGGGCCATTGAAGAAGGTGTAATGGTGAGCATAAATGACAAATTCTCTATAACGGGCAGTGTACTAAATGATATGGAATATTCTCCATTAAATGCTACCGAGTGGAAAGTATTTATTGCATCTTTTCGAGCCTCATTCTTTCCGGTGACAAACGGAACAGTTGCCTTCAGTTTAAACTATCCTCCACCTTCGGCTCCACATGTCACTCTCTTAAGCGGCCACTTAGCATAGCATATTTTACCCCTATACATTGACCAAGGTCAATATTGGTTCAAGACGTCTTCTTTTAGGTGTTTTGAGTGTGTGAGCAGGTTTGTAGCATGTTTTATGATTGCAGAACATATATAGTATGGGTACGGAAGGCTCCGAATGAGTTTTTGGTGCTAGAACGAAGAATTTTTCAATTGCTAATTTTCTGGTGCAACAATTTTGAAAATATTGGTTATGTGCCTGAGTTCGTCCATAAATTTCAGACTTCCTTTAAAACTTCAAAATATCATATCTCCCTCATTTTAGGGCCAAATTGGGTGATTCAAAAGGCTATTTTAGGTATAATCTTGCAAGGATTATATTGGGATTGTTAAAACTGAGTTTTGGGGTAAGTGTTAGAACTAGAAAGAGATAATATTTGAGGAGACTTTCATCACTACTTTGTAGGCAAATAATTTTTACTTGGGATTTGGTTATATATGTTGATTGCCCCCATGAATGTCTACACCTAAAATATAGGTTTTAAAGTGAAATTTAGAGTTTGTATACAAGATAAGAAAGCATATTTTGGGATTTCGAACACCGGTTTGAACTCGAATTTGAAAACTAATCACATATTAGACTCGTCGGGTTATGGGTCATCGTATTTTAGTATTGATTCCAGATTTGGTGCACGTGGGCTCGGATTGACTTTTGTTGACTTTTTGAGAATTATTGAAATATCGAAGCTATATTGATTTGGTTTACTTCTATGGCATTGGTTGACTTTCTTAATTAAAATTTGGCTAGATTTGAGCCGGTTAGAGGTGATTTTTCAAGAAAATACGATTTTAGAGCTTTGGACTAGCCCAAATGAGGTAAGTGTCTTGCCTACCTTTGGTTTTAGGGAATGTTTCCTAATAAATAATATTGTTTGCTTCGTGTTGGGATGATGTATATGAAAGCTGACGAGCGTATATGCATGTGCCATTGTTATCCATGCTCGGGTAGATTATATGCTTCTTTATGCATTTTAGAACTTTTTGAACTTCTTGACGTATGTCTTACTTGATTATTATGATAATATGAGTACAAATATCCATGCTAGAGATCACGTTTTTAGCTTATTACATCTTAATTGAATATGATGAACTATTTCGAGATTGTTGATGTGCTTAATTCGGCCATAACAATACCTATATCATGAACACATATTTATACTTGTTATTCTTGTGCTACTTGAGGTTCTTTATTCGTAATAAGAGATTATGATTGGGGTCTTAGGGTGATGTTTGGCAGATAGTAACTCTGTGCGATTGATATGATGATTTGACACTACAAGTATTTTCGTACGGTTTGAAATGAGATTGGCACGTTGGTTGTTTCCGTGTGGAGAGAAAGAAAGTTGGACCTTACGTTATGGTTACTCGTTCCTTAGACACATACATACACTCTACCTTGGTTTTATCCATATTTTATATCTCGTATGTTACATTCACGCTTATGTTTCTTACTTAGTTTATCTCTATGTTTTCTATTTGGTCTGTTACTATCATATCTATATTCCTTCCTTGTTTGTTACTGTTACATCTATGCATTCTTATTGATTTGTTACTAATGTATGTCCTTACCTATTTCATGCCCTTACTTGTTATGTGCTTATACTTGCCTTTACCTATTATCAGTCTTTACTTGCAACATGCCACTACTTATTACATGCTTTTACTTATTAAATGCTTTTACTTGATACATGATTTTACTTGCTACATGCCTTTACTCGTTTCATGTCTTAATCTTCAATGCTATGTCGGATTAGGTGACTATTAGATTGCTTGTGTGCTATGATTTGTTGGAGCCTTCTCAATATATATGTGTGAGGCTAAATTTTGGATACTGGTGATGCAATATAAAATGCAAAAAACAAGATAAAAGGATAGAAGCAAGATATCACGACAACAAGTAGGAACTAGTCTACTTACCTTCTTGATGAAGTCACGAAGTACCTATACTATACGAACAACCCTCAAGACAACGATGGTCTTGCAAACTGTTCGATCAAACAAAGGAACGAGTTCAATTTGGAATCACACCAAAAATTGTTAAAGTTCAAAGTACACGAGTTTGGAGCAAAGTTGCTGCCGATTTTTGTATTGAATATCAAAGTTAGGTACCGAAAATAATGAAGTCTTTAGGCTTATATAGAATGAGCCTTGTACTAAATCAACTAGGAAACAAACAACTAACAAAAAGGCCACATTTTGGCTAAGTAAAAAGAATGGTCACGCAGGATCCCCAAGTAAGAATCAATGTCTTCCATAGCAACACAATAATACAACATAAACACAAATGTGTAACATCAACATCACACGCCTCACTAAGGCCAATCACCAACGCCTAAATCAAGGCAAACCAACGCCTTGTCTTATCTTATCCAACATTGATGGCATGAACGTAGCTTGATTAGGTTGGCATGCACCATTCTCCCCTTCTTGAGAAGATTTCATCCTTGAAATGGAACCATCTTCATCTTTCAAAGCGGCACTACCAGGCGGGCCTATAACATAGGCGTTGTTATTGATCTTCTGCAACACTTGGAATGAACCATCTCCTCGTAGGGCAGACATGTTCACATATTCCTGCAAAACGTCATCAACAACACTAGGCAAGGGGGGAACGTTAGTAGAAACTTCATCACTAGAACTCAAGTAAACACCCCTATGAACTAGGAAAATTTATAGTTTAGAACTATCATTACCTCGCAAAAATTCACCTGGTTGCATCATAGCACAAACATTACCGGGCAGGGTTAATGTACTGGCATGGTCCACGGCTTCGGTTTTAGCTTTCACTATCTGTTCGTCACTCTCCACCTCACAAACAGTACCATCATGTTCAGGTCTTAAGGTGGAACCATTACTAGTTTCTTCCCTGGCATTCTTCTGAGTACTAACAAATTTTTCAATGTTCTCCATTCGGGTACTAAGTGCCCTTACTCAGCCCAAAACTCGGCTAATATAATGTCGGTCACGACCTTGTCTCCGTCAGTACCCATGTACCTGCAAAAGAACAAGACTAGAGAATATGTTAAGATTAAAAAATACCTCACTCACTTTTGAATGACTCTCGGGTTCACTCAATATTTTTGGGGTAAGTGAATTTATGTGACTCGATAAACGGACAACTTTTTAAGTGAGCACAAGAAGACAAGAATTATCTACGAAAATGGAAATTCTGAGTTTTAGCACGAGGTCCTACAAGCTAAAAAATTAGTAATTACTTAAGTAGGAAATTACCTAAGAATTACTAATTAGAAATAATGTAGTCAAAGAAGTAAGAAAATTTAGGAAGTAAGGAAATTGTTAAGTATTAATTTTTAGGGAAGGCTTTTTCATGGTATTCATGTTTTAGTGGTATTAATCTTTTCATTTCTATAACGTTTTCGTTAATAAAATCTAAATATTCTATATCTTGTGTTCTAATATAACTTGTTATATTGTCTATTAGTAATTTTTCTAATAAATCTAGGTTTTTCATAATTTTTATCCAACGTTCTAAATATTCTTGATTTATCATTAATCTGAATAGATATCTGGGTCATATAAATCTATATTATATAGTATGTCAAAATCATACCATTGTTGTTCTGTAGATTCTATTATTTCTTCCATAATTAATAAGTCAAATATTTTTTCTTTAACATCATTATTAAGTTTTCTAAGTAGATATAGTACCAGTATCTTATTTTGTTGATTGTTATCTAACAAATAAGTATTCATCATTTTCATTATTTCTAAACATTTATTCCCTCTAATCTCTATATATGTTATGCCAGTTTTATCATATTATATTAAAGTTATATTGAACATCTCATTTAGTCACTACCATACTTTTTTCAGCTTTAATCATCTACCCTAGCAGCGCCTCAACACTGTGTACTCCCCTTAACACGGCCTCTTTGCCTTTTCCGGTTTCCACCTTAGGACGGCATAGCCTGGGCTTGACTACTCTCAGCCTACTTACTCATATGGCAAACTTACTAAAGATGTTCAATAAAACAATACTATAACATAAACTAATATAACATTTAAGAGATTATTAGGAATATAAAAGTTTAGCTATTCATAATGATAAATGAATTTACCTCTGTTGGTAGATTTTCCTCTGTAGTATCTGAAGTAGTTTGTGATATATGCTCCATGTATGAACAAAGTAGTTTATTTCTTAAATATGTATTTTATAAAGATGGGGGGTCAGAGAGATTTGAGAAATGTGAGGAAAGTTTTGCCCGTGGAAGGCTTGCTTCCTCCGTCTCAGCCTTCTTCTATTTATACATGAAAAAACTATTAACAAAAAGTCCTAATTGCCCTTTCTACTTTACAGATGGGCGGTTCTAATTAAAAGTCAAAAAAGTAAAAAGTTAACCGTCCTTTTCTTTACACTTGGACGATTGAAAATTAAAGATCAAAAAGCAAAATACTATACTATTTTTGGCTTTATTACATAGCTGTCTTTTTATGTCGCTTTCACGTATCTTCCTTTGTCTCTTTCTTCCTTGCTTTTCTTCTACTTTGCAGGATCTTTTTCTTCAATATTTATTGCTCTTCCTCTTTTTCTTTCTTTTGTTTTGTCTTCAACTACTTCTTTGCAGTAGTTTCATTGTCTCCTTCTTCTTTCACTTTCTTTGTAGTATTTTTCTTCCATTTTTTCCTCCTTCTTTAATTCCCTTTTGCTAACTTCTCATCTTCATTCATTGCAGTATTTCTTTTCCAATCTCTTTTTTGTTTCTTTGTGTAGTATTTTTCCTTGCTTTTGTCTTTGTCCGTCACTTCTTCTCTTTCTTCAATGCTTGTAGTATCTCTTCTTCCTTATCTTCGTCTTTGTTTGTAGTTGTTAAGAAATCACTCCATATTAAATTCTGGAATGACATTATCTTCTCCATTACATTTCGAGCATTTATGTTCTTGGTATATAGGTCCTATAATTTTACAATATCGCGATAATAAATTTTCTGAAATAAAATTTTTCTTTATAGCTCTTGTGATTGGTATTTCCTCTGGCTTTAATAGACTAATAATCCATTGTCTTATATCTTCCATGTCTTGACTTCTGATCTCCCTTGAATGAGAATAGATCATAGTTTGCTCTCTCGAATAATATGTCCACATAGGTGATTCAGTCAGAAATGTATTTGCTAACTCGTTGAGTATTGTAGCTAGTCCAATAATTCTTTTATTCGCAAAGAATTCCGGTATCTCTTCCTTAGGTATCTCAGGCTGTATATCGATCTACTCCGGTATAATCATTTCTCTAGTTAGTCCTATCTTGACAACTTGTATAATAGGTTTTATTTCGTCATATAATATTTCTGCTGGGGCAATATAGAATTTTATATAGAAAAATGTTCCTTTGGTAATTCTTTTATACGTAGTAAATGTTTTATATAATTCCGTCATAGTTGCTATTTCTTCTCCTGTAGAGGTATATACAGTACTTAGTAATCCATAGTTGTAGCAAGTATTTACTAGGTTTGGGTTGGTGCCTGGTAAAGCAATGAGTTTATTATGTCTTTGTAGGTGTGAAGTAATATAATCTCTTTTTGGGTCAGTGGTATTTCTGGATCTCGGGTTTAGGTTTAGAAATGTTTGTAGTTTATACATGTTTTCTATATAGGTACGAGATATATGGTTGTATGTCTTTTTGGTTTGGTTCAAGCTTTCTGAGTAGGTAGAGGTTTGGGGTTGTACTGTAACTGGATTTTTCGGTATTGTTGTATATGGTTTTTCAAATAGTTTATTGAGGTTTTTATTTTTTGATTTTGTAGGTGACCTCGTCGTAGATGAGCTGCTTGCAATAGTTCCTGCATCAATAGTATTAACATTGTTATGGGTTTTTTGGAGTTTCCCAACGTCTCCTTCTATATCCGCATGTTTCAAGTCATACTGCTGACTACTAGTTATTTTTTGTAGCTCCGCATTTTTATAGTCATGCTGCTGACTACTAGCTTCCTCTAGATTTTGCAATCTTCTTCCCATGCCATCTATTTATATAGATAACTTGGAAAGGATTGTATATATGTCTTATATGTCTCCAGTAGTTGTTTCTGGTACATCATCTGTCTGTGTACCTTTCTCTTGATATGTAATCTGCAATAACATTCTTGTCAGTTTTTATTACTTCTATTGTGAATGTAAAATTTTTAATATTTAATACCAGTCTTCGTATTTCCTTCGTCGTAACTGAGTCTTGTACTTTTCTGGTTAACCACCACTTAACTTGAGTATTATCTGTTCTCACAATAAATTTGCTATACACAATATATGGTTCAAAGGCTAATAAACATTTATATAAAGCAAATAATTCT
>MCJB01047561.1:364805-395907 GCA_002018475.1 Nicotiana obtusifolia | reverse complement strand
CTTTTGAGCATTGCCTGAAGAATCTCAAACAAGTGCTCAAGCGATGCGAAGAGACAAACCTTGTGCTAAATTGGGAAAAATGCCACTTCATGGTGGATGAAGGTATTGTTCTGGGACATAAAATCTCAAGGCGTGGCATAGAGGTAGATAAAGCTAAAATAGAAATCATCTCTAAGCTTCCTCCACCCACATCCGTCAAAGGTGTTCGTAGTTTTTTGGGGCATGCCGGATTCTACAGGCGTTTCATTAAGGATTTTTCAAAGATTGCAAATCCTATGTGTAAACTCCTTGAGAAGGATGCCAAGTTCGTCTTCGATGAGAAATGGCCTACAAGCTTTTGAGGAACTGAAGGAAAAGCTCACCACGGCACCCATTATTGTTACACCTGATTGGTCACTCCCTTTCGAACTTATGTGTGACACCAGTGGTGTAGCTATTGGAGTGATGCTGGGCCAACGACACAATAAAGTTCTTCACCCAATCTACTATGCTAGCAAAACACTTAATGGGCGGCAGATGAATTACACTGTAACTGAGCTAGAACTGTTGGCCATTGTTTATGCTTTCGAGAAGTTCCGTGCGTATCTGATGGGCTCCAAAGTAATTGTGTACACCGATCATGCAGCTCTCCGCTATCTGATGGCGAAGAAAGATGCAAAGCCAAGGCTGATTCGATGGGTTTTGCTGCTGCAAGAGTTTGATTTTGAAGTGATGGATCGAAAAGGAACACAAAACCAAGTGGCAGATCACTTATCCAAAATTGAAGAAGCGAGGAGACAAAAAGGAGAGCTGGAAATCAATGATGCATTTCCAGATGAACAAATACTGGCGTTATCCAATACCTTTGCACCTTGGTATGCCGACATCGCTAACTACATAGTCAGCGACCTTATTTCGGAAGGGTTGGAGTCTTACCAAAAGAAGAAGTTTTTAAGGGATTGTCAAAACTATTACTGGGAAGAACCCTTCTTGTTCCGTGTCTGTGCGGACAACATCATCAGGAGATGCGTGCCTGCGGAAGAAATGCTACAAATTCTAAAAGCTTGTCATGACTCACCGGTTGGGGGTCATCATGGGGGAAATAGAACGGCAGCAAAGATCTTGGAATGTGGTTACTACTGGCCGTCCATTTATTAGGATGCTAATCAGTTGGTCAAGTCTTGTGACCAATGCCAAAGGCAGGGCCCAGTCTCTAGGAGGCATGAGATGCAGATGAACTTTGTTATGGAAATCGAACTATTCGACGTCTGGGGTATTGACTTCATGGGCCCTTTTATAAGCTCATGTGGGATGAAATATATCTTAGTGGCTGTGGACTACGTGTCCAAATGGGTAGAAGCCATTGCTTTACCAAACAACAAGGCTCGGAGTGTGACCGCATTTCTAAAGAAGAATATTTTCACCCGGATTGGCACCCCAAGAGCCATTTTCAGTGATGGGGGTTCGCATTTCTGCAACAAAGCCTTTAAAGTTCTCCTTGACAAGTACGGTGTCAAGCATAAGGTTGCCACACCCTATCATCCACAGTCAAGCGGTCAAGTGGAGGTATCTAACAGGGAAATAAAGAGCATACTAGCAAAAACGGTGAATGCAAACAGGACCGACTGGTCGAAGAAGCTAGATGATGCTCTATGGGCATACCGCACAGCGTACAAAACCCCATTGGTACATCGCCCTATTGGCTAGTTTTTGGAAAAGCTTGCCATTTACCTGTGAAACTTGAGCATAAGGCTATGTGGGCCTTAAAAAGATTAAACATGGATTGGGAAGAAGCTGGGGCTCTGAGGCTAGCACAATTGAATGAAATGGAGGAGTTCCGTCTCCACGCATATGAAAGTGCAGCCGTGTATAAAGAAAGAGTGAAATTCGTCCATGACAAAAAGATCTTAAAAAGAGAATTCAAGGTAGGGGATCTGGTATTGCTTTTCAACTCAAGACTAAAATTATTTCCGGGGAAGCTAAAATCTAAATGGTCTGGCCCTTTCAAAGTTGTCGATGTCTCTCCCTTTGGAGCTGTCGAACTAGCATCGGAGGATGGACTCCGAACCTTCAAGGTGAATGGTCAAAGAATTAAGCATTACTTGGGAGCAGACGGTGAGAAGCATTTGGTAGAGCAGCTGGCTCTAAAGGATGGTCCATGCCCAACCATGGAATGAATTCAGAGGCGTCTCAGCTTCGTCGTGCCGCGACGTTAAATCAAGCGCTTCATGGGAGGCAACCCATGTGTGGTAACATTTATTTTGCTTGTTGTTGTAACTTTATTTAAGTTTTTGATATCATAGTTGTACTTAGGGCTATTTGAAGGGTGTTTTAGAATGCAGGAGTTTGACAAAAGGACACAAAACTGAGAAGGAGTTCTTGCAACTGAAGAAAAACAACTATGTGACAAATGCTATACAACTGCGATCGCATTATCAATATGCGAGCCGCATTTGTGTCGCAAACTGAAGCAGAAAGTTGGCCTAAATTGGCTGTCAAAAAAGCGAAGATGTACTGCAGTTTGCGAATTGCATTTGCTTTATGCGGTCCGCATTTTCATCGCAAACAGAGACAGAAAGTTTGGCTCAAAACAATGACACAAATGCGGTGAGGTGGTCTAATTTACGATTCGCATTTAAACTATGCGATGACTTAACCATTGCATAGTGACAGATAAGTGTCCGCATTTCGTCCTCTTTTAAATCCTTCAATATAGTATAAAAAAAAGGGGAAAAGAACAGAGAAACGAACAACAAAAGAGAATATCGGCGGAAAACTGAGATTCAAGCTTACCAACAACAGAGTTGTGATTAAAATTGTCATACTTCCTGAAATCTTCTTCCTAGGTATGTGTGCTGATCTACTAAATTTCTACCTTTGCTATGTCTTTAATTTTCACTCTGCAAGTTAGGTTTTGTGGACCATTGAAGATGTTTGAGCATTTTGGGGGATGGATGCAGGAATCTAGGGTTGTCAGTTATGGGGGGATGAACATATTTGTAAATCCAAAGGTATTTGTGGTCCACAAAATCAAAATGTGGACCGCGTTTTGACCGCATTCCTAAAACCCTAGATACCTAAAGAAGACAAAATATGCGGTGCCTTTGCGATCCCATAACTACTATGCGAATTGCAAAGGCACAACAAACAAGGTCAGAACATCTAGATTAACACCAGCAATTCTGCGTCAAGTCATATCTCACTTTGCAGTGGATATGCGATCGCATTTGTGTTCTGCTAACATTTCTGTGAACAAGAACATTCTGCGACAGTTATGCGATTTGCATTGTGGTTATGCGATTGCATATCCCACCGCAGAATGAAATCTGTCTTTGCACACCTAGGAATGCGACGAGTTTGCGGTTCGCATAGTGACTATGCGACTGCAAACCACGCCGCATTCATTTAACTTTTTGTTGATTCTTCCTGTTTTCTTTTTTCTATTGATGACAATGTCGCTTACATCTTACCCTCATGCAGATATGGCACCTCAAAAACATTCCGCAAAGAAAAGGTTATCATTCGGTCTTAACACGGCATAGCCCAAGCGTGTAAGAATGGAACCAAATTTGCCAAGCACCTCCCAGTCTGATGAGGAGAACCGCTTGCCCGAAATTGATCTAGTAGCTGAGGCCAGAAGGAAGCGTGGAGATGACCTTCAGATTCAATTCGGGGTCAAAGGCTCCAGGACATTGTGTATGGAGGGGCTAACTAAAAGAAAAATATCGGGAGAAAAACAGTTGAGTTTGAATGGCCTACACGAACAGTACCCTCATATTCTCGACAACATCAAATCGAGAAAATGGGAGTATTTCACTAGGGATCCTAAAGAGTACAACGAGTCAATGGTCCGGGAATTCTATGCATCCTACGGAGCTTCAACATCAGGGTACCACAGACGCAACAGAATATTTACTGGCGTCGTACAGGTTCGGGGAAAGAGTGTGTTCTACAACAGTGAGCATATTAATGAACTCTACTTCCCTGATTGGCAATCAGGCACAGCCGAGTTCGATGCCAAGTACTCCAACAGAGAAAATGAACGTGTATGGATAGCGTCCATTATTGCAAAGGGGACTCCTGCTTGGATAAACCCTGGAAAGAAGATCTATAAAGAGGACCTCACAAGGGAGGGAAAATTTTGGCTGAGCTTTGTCACCTCCCAGTTAATACCGTCCAGAAACGAAACAGATACAAGCATTGAGAAAGCACTTCTCATTGCGTGCATTATGGCCGGTATAAAAATTGATGTGGGGAGTCTCATCTTCCAGGAGATCGGTATCCGGGCAACGCAGCGTGCTACATCAGTTCCATTTCCGACTTTGATCACAGCCCTTTGCCAAGCTATGAACGTGCCTTTCTTGACACAAGCTGACAAACTCAGAAAGTCAACGAGGGATATAGATATCACTCGTATCAGTGATTCTGCTCCCCCAACAGAGACCCCATGTCAGGACCTTGACTCCCAAACTTTCATATCTCCCCAATATCCAGAAGCCTCCTATTACAACCCGTAAATTCGTACGTTAGGATACGCCGTGAGATAGTTTACATATAAGATCCTAAGAACCCGAAAAATAGTTCAAAAGTTAAGAAAAAGAGCAAAGGTGTCGCATAGTTGGATATGCGACCGCAAAGCACAAATGCGGCCCGCATGTCATGTTTGCGGCTGAAATGCGATCGCAAACCTGAAAAACACTAGACACGTGTGTCACTTATTGACAGACCTATAAAAGGGGTCCAACCCAATTCTTTCTCATTTTTCAGAGGCTCAAACACAGAAAGAAGACCCCCAAGACCCTTTCCCATAATCCCACGCCAACATAATCAATTTCTTCCTCTTCCAAGCCCTAAATTGAAGAAGGAATCAAGAACTTGAAGAACTAAAGAGAAACCCTAGCTGAGTTTCCTCCTCCTACAAACCCAAATTGAGGGCAAGACTTAGAAATTGAGGAATCAAAGGAAAAAGGCTGGATAATTCACATGCAAGGTAAGTTATTACTCCCTTTCATGAAATCTTCCCTTGGGCATTCATGATATGTTGTTGCATGCCTGTAAGGACTCATGGGAGGGTGATTGGAAACCATGAAATCAAGATAAATACTGCTAAACGGAATGAGTCATGGTTATTATGGGTCATAAATGAGTTGCATGTGTTATAACTATGTGTGGTAAGGCTTAGAGGAGGAAGGGTGTGAAGAGGCACCATACAAATTAGGGGACTGTAATAAATGATAGCTACGACGCTAAATGATTAACGATGGAATTGTTCTTTAATTGTAGACTAAGGAATCGTAGCCATTGTGTAGCTTGAGAACTGGTGCAGCATATACCAGGTATGTAAGACTATACCGTTCTTTCTTTTGCACGACTCCTATTAAATACAATGCAATGAACGAGCCCCAAAAGAATACTCTATTTTTAGAAGCTAGGGATGCTTATGTTGTTCCCCTCTATGGGTGGACTGATGTGTTGTTATTTTCCTTGACCTTACGTCTTCAAAATAGAATGAGTCATATGAGCATAGCATGCATTATCTATTTTACTACACAGCGCCGCGCTATAGTCGGCCGGGCGATGGCACCTATTGTGCACATATATATATGTAAACACCGAGCCGCATTACAATTGGCTGGGCGATGGCACTTAATGTGCAACCACTGATCAGTTGGGTATGATGAGATGATGATGATGATGATGAGGCCCACAGAGGCGTATATATGTATATGATGATTTTCAAAAGAATATATATATATATATATATATATAAATGCATATGCACGTCAGGCATGACATGGTTAGTCGCCCTCAGAGGCATTCAGATGATACCTGTTGTACGTTCCTTATCCTGATGCTTATATTATTGCTCATATATTATGTTTCCTGTCTTACATAATTAGTACATTATCCGTACTGACGTCCTTTATTTGTGGACGCTGCATGTCATGTTGCAGGTCCTGATAGACTGATTGACGGAGCTCCCCCACCGCGGTAGGCTATCCAGTTCAGCAGATATTAGCAAGATTCATCTTTCGGACTTGCTACAACCTTGGTATGCACCTTGTATAGGCATTTTGGGTATGTCGGGGCCTTGTTCCGACATAGATTGCATAATGTATGTTCTTGTAGAGGCTCATAGACAAATGTCAGGGTATGTATGGACAAGTGTTGGGTTGACTCATGTACAGTTGTATTGCCTCGTCGGCAAAACTATTATGTTGAATAGTTTTGCATTATATCCTTGTTGGCACATTATGTATATAAGTACGTTTATGCCATGGTATGATGTTTCATGACTTTATGCTGTTGTTTGAAAATGCATGCGTATGACAAGCCTTATGGGTAATAAAGAAAGTAAGATAGCAGATATGAGGGGTACCCGGCACTCTGAGAGCAGGGTCCGGTGCCGTGTCGCGACCCTCCGGTTGGGTCGTGACAGAATTGGTATCAGAGCAAGGTCGTGTCCTAGGGATTGTCTATGAGCCGTATCTAGTAGAGTCTTGATTATGGGTGTGTAGCGCGCCACATTTCATAATCAGAAGGCTACCTGACATTTAGGAATGTTACCTTCTTTCTAAATCTAGATCGTGCGTAGAGCTGAGTTGTAAGCATTCATTTCTAACATTCATCTTGTTTACCTACAGCGATGCCTTCGGCTAGGAAGCAAACAAATAGTATAGGGCTCGATACAAATGCCGGAGAGGGTACCAATCAGGTGCCCCAAGATAGGGGAGGCAAAAGTGAGCCTCAAGGTGAGATGCCATCTCGGACCTCATCTACTCCTTCCCCAGAGGATATTAGGAACCACCTAGCATCTCCAGTTCCTTCTTCTGGTGCTACAGAACCGGGATTTGAGGAATGCGGTACCGTTACTAACTAGATTGGTAGCTTCCCAAGCTCAGAGGCAAAAACACTGATGCTACGGATGGACCGGTTAGTACGAGAGTTCGAGATTTTGTTAATCTTGATCCTCCAGTATTTACCGGGTCTGATTCTAAGGAGGACCCGTAGGCTTTTATTGACCAGATACACCACACAGTGCGGGTTATGCATGTCAGTGATACAGAGGCAGTAGAACTAGCTTCTTATCGGTTACGGGACTTGGCAGTCTTCCGGTATGATAGTTGGGAGAGATCCAGAGGTCCAAATGCTCCTCCACCTGTGTGGGACGAATTTTCTGAGGTGTTTCTTCGCCACTATTTGCCGGTTGAGGTACGGCGAGCCAAAGCTGACAAATTCTTGAACCTCAAGCAAGGTAATATGAGTGTACGAGAGTATAACATGCAGTTTGACTCTTTGGCAAGGTACGCTCCCCATATGGTAGCTGACATGGGTGAAAGGTTCCATCTGTTCGTGAACGGATTGGGACCCCATTTGGTAAATGAGTGTACAACAGCGTCCTTGGTAGAGGGCATGGATATCTCTCGTATCCAGGCTTATGCCCAGACACTAGAGGATCGTAAGCGTCAACAAAGAGCGGATAGGGAACAGGATAGGGGCCAACACAAGAGATCGAGGTTTGCAGGAAGCTCTGGTGACTTCAGAGGTAGTATCAGGCCCCAGCCTTTGAGGAGTTGGGCACCGTCTGGAACTAGTGCCCCTCCACAGTTTTAGAGGCCTCGATATGGTCGATCTATTTATTCGAGTTCAGGTAAGGGTTCGCGTGCTCAAGCTCGCCACATCACAGGGATACCAGCCAGGCGAGGTCCTCAATGCCTTGTTGTGATCAGTGCGGCAAGGGCCATCCTAGACCGTGCCGTCAAGGTTCCGATGCATGATACTTTTGCGGACAGCTTGGTCATATGATACGAGATTGTTCTAGTAGGAGAGATGGTGGTATTGCTCAGCCAGCCGGATCTGCATCTGGTTCTTCCTTATCAATTCGACCTCCAGCACGGGGTCCCCAGTAGCCAGCAGGTCGGGGCAGAGGTAGCGGTACAGTACCGAGCTCAAGTGGTGTTCAAAATCGGATATATGCTCTAGCAGGTTGACAGTATCTTGAGTCATCTCCAGATGTCGTTAGTATATTATCGGTGCTTTCTCATGATGTATATGCATTGATTGGTCCCGGGTCCACATTATCTTATGTTACACCCCTTGTGGCTGATAAGTTTGATATCGTACCTGAATCAATAAGCCAACCCTTTGCGGTATCCACTCCAATAGGAGATTCTGTGATTGCTACAAGAGTATATAGAGGCTGCACTGTGACGATTTGTAGTCGTCTAACTTCGACAGATCTAATTGAGTTAGAAATGGTAGATTTTGATGTAATAATGGGAATGGATTGGTTGGCATCATGCTATGCAAGTGTCGACTGTCATGCGAAGATGGTTAGATTTCAATTTCCGGGTGAACCCATCCTTGAATGGAAGGGAAACATTGCTACGCCGAAAGGTAGGTTTATTTCCTACCTTAAGGAAAGAAAGATGATCTCCAAAGGTTATATCTACCATCTTATTCGCGTTATGGATGCGGGGGCGGAGTCGCCTATTCTACAATCAATTCCTGTAGTCAATGAATTTCCGGATGTCTTTCCAAATGCACATAGCCCAGGTCTTCCTCCTGAAAGGGAGATTGAGTTTGGCATCAATGTGTTGCCTGATGCTCACCCAATTTCTATCCCTCCATATAGAATGGCCCCAGCGAAATTGCGAGAGTTGAAAGTACAGTTGAAGGACCTGCTGAATAAAAGCTTCATTAGGCCTAGAACTTCACCTTGGGGTGCGCCAGTCTTGTTCGTACGAAAGAAAGACGGATCATTACGGATATGTATTGATTATCGTCAGTTGAATAAGGTCACCATAAAGAACAAATATCCACTTCCAAGAATTGATGACCTGTTTGACCAACTCCAAGGAGCCAGATATTTCTCAAAAATTGACCTACGTTTAGGATATTTTTAGTTGAGAGTCAAGGAGAAAGATATTCCAAAAACGGCCTTCCGAACGAGATATGGGCATTTTGAGTTTCTAGTAATGTCGTTTGGGCTAACAAATGCCCTGGTTGCTTTCATGGATCTCATGAACACTGTATTCAGGCCTTATCTTGATGTGTTCGTGGTGGTGTTCATTGATGATATCTTGGTGTATTCCCGTTCAGAGGCGGAACATGTGGGACATTTGCGGATCTCTTGCAGACCCTTCGGGATCACCAGTTATATGCAAAGCTCTCCAAATGTGAGTTTGGCTGAACTCAGTAGCCTTCTTAGGCCATGTGATCTGATGAGGGTATTAGTGTCGATACTCAAAAGATCGATGCATTCAAGAATTGGCCAAGACCTACTACTCCATTAGAAGTCCGTAGCTTCTTGGGGTTAGTAGGATACTACAGGCGGTTTGTAGAAGGATTTTCTTCTATATCGGCACCATTAACTAAGCTGACCCAGAGAGCTACCAAATTCCAGTGGTCGGATGTTTGTGAGCGGAGCTTTCAGGAACTGAAAGATCGATTAACATCCGCTCCAGTTCTTACTCTTCCCGAAGGAACTAAAGGTTATGTGGTGTATTGTGATGCCTCCGGCATAGGTTTGGGATGTGTGTTGATGCAGCATGGGAAGGTAATTGCTTATGCTTCGAGACAATTGAAGAAGCATGAAAAGAATTATCCGACCCATGATTTAGAATTGGCTGCAGTAATATATGCCTTGAAGACATGGCGACACTATCTATATGGTGTCTATGTCGACATCTACACAGACCATAAAAGTTTGCAATACATCTTCGGTAAGAAAAAGTTAAATTTGAGACAACGACGTTGGCTCGAATTGCTGAAGGACTACGATTGAAATATTGTATCATCCGGGCAAAGCCAACGTTGTAGCAGATGCCCTCAGTCGTAAGTCAATGAGAAGTTTAGTGTGCGTTGAAGCAGGTAAGCGGAGTTTAACTGAAGAGCTTCATCAGCTAGCTAACATGAGAGTTAGGCTGTTAGACTCCAAGGATGGAGGTGTTGTTGTACATAATACATCGGAATCATCCCTCGCAGCCGAGGTGAAGGCACGGCAATACGAAGATCCCACCTTGTTGCGGTTGAGAAAGGGCATTCAGCAGGGTAAGATTTCAGCCTTTAAGATTGCAGGGGATGGAACACTGAGGTGCCAAGGCCGATTTTGTGTGCCTAATATAGCATGATTGTGAGAAAAGATTATGAGGGAAATTCATCAAACCCGATATTCCATCCATCCTGGCTCGACAAAGATGTATCATGATGTCAAGGAGCAGTACTGGTGGGATGGTATGAAAAGGTCTATTGCATAATTTGTAGCCCGGTGTCCCAATTGCCAACAGGTAAAGATAGAACATCAGAAACTGGGTGGACTGCTCCAGAATGTGGAGATTCCGACCTGGAAATGGGAGGTGATTAACATGGACTTCATTGTTGGGTTACCTCGCTTTAGCCGTAAGTTCGACTCCATCTGGGTGATAGTGGATCGACTTACCAAATGTGCTCATTTTCTGCTAGTTAAGACAATCTACACCGCTGAAGATAATGCAAAGCTGTACATCAAGAAAATCGTGTTATAACCCATATTTGTACGTGTTAGATTACACCGTAAGATAGTCTACCTTGGTTCGAGAAGGGAATTACCTTTGAGACAATAAGAGTTTAGTCCTATTGGTCCTAAACGATGCAAAGGTGTATAAGGGCGGTTAACAAGTATTAAAGGATAAACGAGTTAAGGAAGTTGTAACTCGCGTTTTTGGGAAAATCGAGAGGTGTTTAACATTACCAAAATGTCATGTTTTAAGGTATTTGAATGTTATGATATCCTTTTCATAAGTTTTGAAGTCAAACGAGTTATGAAACAAAAGTCGACAAAAGTTGTCGCAACTTAGGTTCACAATTTTACTTAAACGTTAGGTCAAATGTTTCTGCGATTTTCTCCCAATTTACAAAGAGTTACGGGGTGATATACCTATCAAATTAAAGGTCTATGAGTCTAGTTTCCAATGCTGCAAACCATTTGTCAATACCATCTTGGAGTATTGAGATAATTGCATTTCCGTAGAATTGCGCAGGCTGGTAGGTGACAAGTAGGTGCATCACCTACTTGCCAAAATTAAGTGCTAAAAGTTAAAAGCCCAAGTCGGTTATGAGAGGGCTTTTAATAGCTTTTAAAGCCTGATAATTCATTATCATTTCACAGCTTCAAAACCTAAAAGAACCCCTGCAACCCCTCCCTAAAATAACACCACACAAACCCTAATCGATTTTTCCCTCTTTCAAGTTCTAGTTGAAGGTAAACCCTAGAGTTCGAGGAATCAAAGCAAGGGCTGAGTTATCTAAAAAGAAAGGTGAGTTTACTGCTCTATTTAATACATATTTTCTACTGTTAAGTCTTGGTAATTCGTGCTATGTGTGTAAGAACTCACGGGACAATGATCGGAAGCCGTGAGTTCGAGTTATTCACTTGTAGCGGACTGTTTTATGGACTGTTTTGTGTTGCTGTAAAGCTGCGTGTTTCACTACTTATTTGTGGAGTTTTGGAGGAGAAAGGGTGTGGAGAAACACCATATATGCTTAGGGTTGTGGCCTGATAGTTGCTTGTAACATTTCCGGGTCGTTTGACACGACTATAGTGGCCATCGTACGTATGAAGTGATTGGTTTGTGTGTGGACTATTTTGGGAGGTTCAATATGATTCTTATTGATGTTGTTTGGCTGTTTGGTGGCTGTTTTGACTTGTGTGAAGTCATATATATAGGGGAGGTGCTGTCCGTTTTATTGCAAAATAGGTTACAGTCGATACATAATAGTTGCGACGCCTGAACGATAACGCTAGTGTCCTTTCTCTTATTGTAGACTAAGAAGTCGTGGAAGTTTCATAGCTTGAGATTGCAAAGTATTGCAAGGTATGTGAGACTATACTTTTCCTTCTTTTGCACGACTCTGACTGTACACAATGCAATGAACGAACCCCAAAGATACTCTACTCTTAGAAGGTAGCAGTACGTATATTGTTTCCCCTCTTATGGGAGGATTGATATGTTATTATTTCACCATGGTAGTATGAATCTTATGAGTCCAGCATGCATTATCTATTTTACTCTACCGAGCCGCGCTATAGTCGGCCGGGTATGGCACCTATTGTGCAACCACTGATCAGTTGGGTATGATGATGAGGAGGCCCACAGAGGCATATCTATGAGATGATGATGGCCCACAGAGGCGTATATATGTATATGATGATTTTAAAAAGGATATAAATATATGTATATGCATATGCATGTCAAGCATGACATGGTTAGTCGCCCTCAGAGGCATTCAGATGGTACAGGTTGTATGTCTCTTACCCTAATGCTTATTATTGTTCTTACATTATGTTTCCTGTCTTACATACTCAGTACATTATCCGTACTGACGTCCTTTATTTGTGGATGCTGCATGTCGTGCTGCAGGTCCGGACTGACAGATAGACGAGGCTCCCCCACTACAGTAGGTTGTCCAATTCAGCGGATATTGGCGAGATCCATCCTTCGGACTTGCCACAGTCTTGGTATGCATTTTGTTGTAGGCATTACGGGCACGTCGGGGCCCTGTTCCGACGTAGGTTACATTATGTACGTTTTTTGTAGAAGCTCATAGACAAGTGTCAATTTATGCATAGACAAGTAATGGGTTGGCTTATGTACAGTTGAATTGCCTTGTCGGCAAACGTATAGGTTTTATTTTTATGGTTTTGCATTGTAGCCTTATGGGCCATATTATGTATATAAGTATGTTCGTATCATGGCATGACGTCTCGGTTCATTATAATTATTGTTCGAGATTATATGCATACGACAAGCCTTATAGATAATAAGGAAAGTTAGATGAAGGGTACGCCGGCGCCCGTTGAGTAGGGTCCGGTGCCGGTCGCGGCCCTCCGGCTTGGGTCGTGACAAGGGAGGAGAGTCAAGGTCTTCATATGCCAAGGCTACCTTGAAAATCTCTGAATTACTGAATAACTCTAAGAATCAGCAACCACCGTGTCCGAAAACACCTGGATCTGCACATGAAGTGCAGGGTGTAGCGTGAGTACAACCAACTCAGTAAGTAACAAGTCTAACTATTGGGCTGAAAATAGTGACGAGCTTCACATGGTACAGGTGAATTCTAGAAATACGATACAGAATGGTAGACGTGTTTCCAAAATTAATAGATAAATCCCAAACAAGAAGGATATGCCAAATACAACTGAGATAAGAAATGATGCATCTCAATATCTGCATGCCAGTTACATATGCCAACTGGAGTACAAAACAGTGATGAAATCATATGCATACTCTCAAGGTATCAACCACCCAATCCCATTCACTCCATCCTCACGGTTACTCATTCCTCACAGTCACTTAGTCCTCACAGTCACTCCATCCCCGCAGTCACTCAATCCTCCCAGTCGCTCGACACTCGCGCTTGACACTCGCACTCGCACTCAGTAGGTACCTGCTCGATGTGGGCGTACAGATTCTGGAGGGGCAAATCCAGCCTAAGTGCTACAATAAGCCAATCATGCAAATAATAGCTGTGACTGAGTACATAATTGCAGTTTAAGTAAATATTTCCACATGCAACACGACCTATGTGGGTCCCAACAGTACCAGCGTATAGCCTAAGCAAGATTTCTAATATGATTTGCAGCTCAATTTCTCTAACACATAGATAATATATGGATAATGACAAGATTATTCGACTATATAATTCCACGGAATCGACCAAGCCACAATTCCTTTGGTGCACGCCCACACGCCCGTCACCTAGCATGTGCGTTACCTCAACACCTATCACATAACATGCAATTCGGGGTTTCATACCCTCAGAACTAAGTTTAGAAGTGTTACTTACCTCAAATCGAGAAAATCTCTATTCAACTAAGCCCTTGCCTCGCGAATCGGCCTCCGAATGCCTCGAATCTAGCCACAAACAATTCGATAAAATCAACACGAGCTACAGGAATCAATTCCATATAAAAATGCTAAGTTCTATATCAAAATTCAAAAAGTCAACCCCCGGGTCCACGTCTCGAATCCGATAAAAGTTATAAAATCCAGTCACCTATTCAACCACGAGTCTAATCGTATAAAAAATACTCAAATCCGATATCAAAATCTCGCTCAAATCCCTAAAATTCGGCATAAGAAGTTTTCTCCATTTCCCCCCCATTCTTTCAACCCAAATCACTAATTAAATGATAAAATCAAAGATATAATCATAGAATTTAACAAAACTAAGTAAGAGTCACTTACCCCAATCACTCCCTTGAAAATCTCTCCAAGAATCGCCTCCAACTGAGCTCCCAAAATTAAATTTGTGAAATGAACTCAAACCCTTATTTTTGAAATATTTGTGTGCCTGGATGTCCCTTAATCGCAATCGCGGAAAATGCTTCTTGATCGCCGAAGCACAAGCTCAGCTGCCCAGAAAATTAACCTTACGCGAACGCGACAACACCCATGTGAACGCGAAGCACTGCTTCCTCAGACCTACGCGATCGCGTCCCTCTTCACGTGATCGCGAAGAACAAATGCATGAACTCCTCTCCTGCCTCATTTCCTCTTCGCGAACGCGGCCTAGCCCATGCGTTCGCGATTCACTGCTTCCCTAACCTACGGATTACAGCCCTCATCTTGCAAACGCGTAAAACAAAAATACTAGCTTCCCAAACAAGCCTTCGCGATCACGGACCTATCCACGTGATCGCATAGAAGGAAACCAGACCTGTACACCAGAAAAACTTCAATAATCTCCCAAGTCCAAAATTCGATCTGTTAACCATCCAAAACCAACCCGAGGCCCCCGGGACCTAAACCAAACATACCAAAAACTCCTAAAGCACGATACGAATTTAGTTGATGCCTCAAATCACATCAAACAACATCAAAAATACAAATCGCACCTCAATTCAAGCCTAACGAAAGCTAGGAAATTCCAATTTCTATAATCGATGCCAAAACCTATTAAATCATGTCCGATTGACCTCAAATCTTGCACTCAAGTCATAAATGACACAACTAGCCTACTTCAACTCCTGAAACCAAAATCCGAGCCCGGTAACCATAAAGTCAACTCTCGGTCAAACTTCTCAATTTCCAAAACTTCTAATTTTTCAGCTTTCGCCGTTTCAAGCCTAAGTCAACCACGGACCTCCAAATCACTATCCGGACACACTCCTAAGTCCAAAATCACCATATGGAGCTATCGGAACTGTTGAAACTCCATTCCGGAGTCGTTTGCACATAAATCAACATCCGGTCAACCTTTTCAACTTAAGCTTCCAACCTTGAGACTAAGTGTCTCAACTCATTTCGAAACATCCCCAGAATCGAGCCAACTACCCCGGTAAGTCACATAACGACAAATGAGCATGAAATAAGCAGTAAATGGGGGAACGAGGCTATAACACTCAAAACAACCGGCCAGGTCGTTACAGGAAGAATCTCATACACACAAAAGAAGTACAAGGAAGAAGATTATGTTCGATATAACTTTATTAATCCAGTCCTCACATATTAACTGGATTAGAGGCATCTCTTGGGTTAACTTTTTAGAAAAATAATTGGCTCAAAAGGGAATATACATAAATCTCGCCCCACAAATTAGCTGAAGATCTTCTAACTGAAGGAACTCAAGCCTTCAATTCGGAATCCTCTGCCTATATAAATAACTCGAAGAGTAAAGAAAGATGGACAACCTCATATGCAAAATATATTCTACATCTTTCTAGTTCTTAGTCAAATATTGTATTCTAGAGTTTACTAGTATTATAAAAGATAGAGAGAAAAATAAATATTCAAGAGGTTTGTGCTCAGAGCTTGAAAAAAACTTGTCTGTACATCGTTAGTGGTGAACGAAGAAAAACCACACCCTCTGTAACGACTCAACATTGAAAATCTAAGAGAACCCTTGTAACCCAAGAAAACTGGATGTAGGTAACACCGATACACAAACCAGCAAAAAACTTGGTAAAGCTTGCTTACTCTCTTTTTATTTGCTTAGCTTATCATCTATATATTCTCTAACAAACATTCTGCACGAAAAAGAGTCGACTAAAATCAGCTTCAGTCAACAACGTTTTAAATTTAGCACAATTTACCCCTCCCTCTCTAGTGTTTCATTACTTAGTATAGTATATGAAATTGCAAGCGACTATGCAGGTAATCATGCATAAGACAATAAAAATTTGCTTATTTAGTTTAGGATTAAGTAATTAGGATCCTTAATTCTTGGATCCTAATTATAGTATATAATGTCCAGTTTTTTATTTGGTCACAGATGGAAGAGTTGCTACTTCTTCCTTGGTCCCAGTTTCTAATGGCCGACGAGCGTACTAATTCAATCGTATAAATCTTAAGTGAATCATTCAAAGCCAGTCGGAATAATGTTTCCTATTATAGTTAATGCTCTAAAATTTCTTTATGCTCTAAGAGGTTGTGATTTAACTGCAATAGCCAAATTAAACAAGGGCCTAATAAGAGAATTCTACATGAAGTATGGCTCGCTCCAAACAATTATGCCCTAGAAATTCCTGTGGAAGATGCTCCTATGATACTCAAAAAAGTGTTAGCAGAAGTAATTATATTTGGATATTTCTTTCCTTCGAGGAATAAAATATAAATCTACTATATTTAGTGTTTCAATTTTCTTGTGAAAATGGGTTACAAGCTTCTAAGTTGCACTTATTTCCCACTCAGTTGGTAGCATCTATGATGTAGGTTTTCCATGTTATAAAGTTGAGCAAGGAAATAAAATAATTTGTGAGACGCAAGCATTAGCCTACCTGTTGGGGCGTTTGTATGAAGAGCGTGGGGCCAAAGACGGGGACAAGAAGCTATACAGGTTAGCCAAGGTGAGAAAGAGGAAGGCCCGTGATATGGTACAAGTTAAGTGTATCAAAGATGAGGAAGGTAGAGTTTTGATGGAAGAGGCTCAGATTAGACGAAGATGGCAGACATATTTCCATAGACTCCTAAACGAAGAGGGTGATAGGGACATTGTGTTGGGCGACTTGGAGCACTTCGAGATGTGTTGGGATTTCGGGTATCGTAGGCGCATAAAAGGAGAGGAGGTCGAGGGGGCTATGCGTAAGATGCACATGGGTAGAGCTACCGGACCAGATGAAATACTTGTGGAATTTTGGAAGAATACGGGTAGGGCAGGTTTGGAGTGGCTCACTAGGCTGTTCAACGTCATTTTTAGGACGAAGAAGATGCCCGATGAATGGAGGTGGAGTACGATGATTCCTCTGTTTAAAAACAAGGGCGATATTCGAAGTTGCAATAATTATAGGGAGATTAAGCTGTTAAGCCATACAATAAAAGTTTGGGAGAGGGTGGTTGAAGTGAGGGTGAGGATCAGTGTGTCCATTTCTGAGAACCAGTTCGGTTCCATGCTGGGGTGTTCGACTATGGAAGCCATTCACATTGTGAGGAGATTGGTGGAGCGGTATAGGGATATGAAGAAGGACTTGCACATGGTGTTCATTGACCTAGAGAAAGCATATGACAAGGTCCCGAGAGAGGTGCTCTGGCGATGCTTGGAGGCAAAAGGGGTCCCAATAACCTACATTAGGGTGATTAAGGACATGTATGATGAAGCTAATACTCGGGTTAGGGCAGCGAGAGGAGACTCGAAACACTTTTAGGTTATGATCGGGTTGCACCAGGGATCAACTCTTAGTCCATTCCTATTTTCCTTGGCGATAGACGCATTGACGAGACACATTCAAGGTGAGGTGCCATGGTGTATGTTATTTTTGGATGACATAGTTTTAATTGACGAGACGCCGGGTGGTGTTAACGAGAGGCTGGAGGTTTGGAGGAAGACCCTAGAGTTTAAGAGTTTCAAGTTGAGCAGGACCAAGACGGAATACATGGAGTGCAAGTTCAGCAACGATACCCTGGAAGGGGATATGGAGGTGAGGCTTGATACGCAAGTCATCCCCAAGAGAGGTAGTTTGAAGTATCTTGGATTTATAATACAAGGTAACTGGGAGATTGATGAAGATGTCACGCATCGTATCGGAGCAGGATAGATGAAGTGGAGGCTCGCTTCCGGTGTCTTGTGTGATAAGTATGTGCCGCTGAGACTTAAAGATAAGTTCTATAAGGTTGTAGTTAGGAATGAAGTTATTCAGGAAAAACTGGGAGTTAAAATGGTGGATTCGACCCCGAATCCTAACTCCCTTCATAACTCCCACTTGATTCGACCCCGACTCCTAGTTGGGTAATTATTATTGCATACGACTGTGTCATATCTCTTATTGAGGTGTGTTGTTTGATGTGATCACCCTTGTGGAGGATAAGATGCGGGAGGCGAGGTTGAGATGGTTCGGGCATGTTAAGAAGAGAAGTACAGAAGCCCCAGTTTGAAGGTGCGAGCGGTTAGCCTCGGTGGACAACAAGCGAGGTAGAGTTAGGCCTAAGAAGTCTTGGGAGAGGTTATTAGGCGGGACATGGCGCAGCTGGAACTGACTGAGGATATGGCCCTAGACAGGAGGGTGTGGAGGTCAAATATTAGGGTAGAAGGTTCGTAGGTAGTCGAGCGTTTCTCTTTGTCTTACTCAGTTCGCTAGCATTAGTGTTAGTATGATATCTTTTATTCATAGATAGCTATTACTACCTAGAGTTTGACTGCATTCTTGGTTTTGATCTTATTTCATCTTGCTGTTATTCCTTCTTGTTGAAATTATCTTTTCTTTTTCATCCGTTCTCTAGCCGAGGGTCTATCAAAAACAACCTCTCTGTCCTTCCAGGGGTAGGGGTAAGGCTGCGTACATCTTACACTCCCCGAACCCCACTTGTGAAAAACTACTGGGTTAGTTGTTGTTGTTGTTATTTTTGTTGCAACCATTAGCCTACCATTTGTGCAAATCTTTTTCTAAAGTAGATTTTGTGAGGTATTATTCTCTTTAGTTTTTTTTTTTTGAGTTGATTAGAACATTAACTCTCATTTTGTACTATATTGTTTCTTATTTAGTGGGTTGCTCATCTTCTCTCATGAATGTAGGTCTAATTAATCAAACCACGTAAATTTTTTTTGTAATATTTTGATGTATTTCTCCTATTGTCACTCTACTAATCATCATATATTTAATCCAACAAGTTGGTATAATTAGAGCGAATTGTATCCTGAGTTCATGAATTTGAAGCATCCAATTTATGGTAATGAAGATTTCACTTGACAAATTTGGTTTGGCGTACCAATTTCAAATTTTGGTACTATATCAAGATAGATACTTGTGGAGGTTATTTAGATGATTCACCCCATTGGGACTTTGGTGAACGAGATGAAGCAAGTCCAACCTATTGAGGATTATTTGAAGAATATAAAGCAAAGTTATTACGTTTGAATATTCAGACCTATGTGGAGATTTCCTAGTTTTTTCTATTTTGCTTTTTTTTGAGTTCTGTTAGTTTGATGTCCTAAGTACGGTTACCATATTTGTGTTTTCTTTTCCTTCAAGAAAACAAGCACAAATTAACACTTTTGGTGTTCCCTTTTTCTTGATGAAAGGTTACATGCTGCAATAAATTTAAGCTAGCTCTTCACTTTTATTTGGTAGCGCCCACGATGTGCCTTAAATTCTACGTTAGAGAGTTCAATTTGGTGGCGTATATCTAATCACGCCCAATTATGCCTCCTAAAAATTCTGTGGTCATTGAAAATATAATCCGGTTTATGAATTTGGAGCCAAATTTCACAAAAATTTAACTTATTAACTAAAACTATTTGTATCGCAAGAATTCACGCAAGCAATCCTCAGGAGTATCAAATAACGAATTTGGTTATTTCTAAAGTAAAAGCAAAGCAAAAAACGGAATAAAAGGATCACTAGTAAGCAAAGATTGTAGACAAAATTGGGAAGGACCTAGAGTTAAGATTTTTCCACTTTTCGGAATTGTTTCCGATATGACTCCTATAATTTTGCCTAAGTATTCTCTATTGGTTGTGAGCATTCGATTTATCGTAATTCTCTCTTGAGCAACTACAAATTGATATTCTCTCGAATTACGCTAGCTCGTACTTTTTCACCGTTCACTATGACCACGTCAAAGCTTCGTATCTCTAATGCCGCTTTTAAACTCACTATATTGATCTCTCATATACCTTAGGAGTGATGTTGTTCAACAATCACCTAAATATATTTTCTCTCTCGAATAATATATACTAATGAATAGGCACAGTCAATAGAGGCCCTTCAATCTTCAACAATAAACACATAGTTGAATAAGTAGAGAAATAAAAAAGCTCAATTATGTTAAATGTATCAGAAATTCTTCCTCCAAGAGGTTCAACTACAACCCTAGATGAAGAGTTTAGCTACTCATGATAGTATGTAAAACTACAACACTAGAATTCATAACAATAAAAAATAGGAAGAAAGAGGAAAACATATGAAGTAGAATCATTCTCCTTGCTCCAAGTGTGTTCTTGCCTCTTCAAAGTGTTGTTTCCTCCAAAAAGTAGCTAACAATCATATTTATATTAAGTGGGATTGAGTTGGGGCAGATTTGAATTCTCCTATTTCGGATTGAAATGTTGGGAGCGCTTCCAGACTCGTGCCGAAACCGCTAGCTCCCAGTTGTTATTTCCTTCTGCTCTGGTCCCGGTCTAGGGAAGTGAACATCACTTCATTGTCTGAAACTTTTCTCTTTAGCTCGTTTTTGCCAATTTTTCTCTTATTTGATCCTTTTATGCACAAGTTCGTTCCTATACATAAAAAAAAATACAATGAGCATATTTTACATCAAAAGCTGCGTGATCTCCCGCAACTCACATAAGAAATAATATGCGAACGTACTAAAAAGTATGCACTTCTTATCATTTATCACCACCCCACACTTAAACTCTTGCTCATCCTCGAGCAACTTAATATTAAGAACAATGGCAAGTAACATAATTTCGAACCTACTCAAGCATCACAACAATGACAATAGTTTATACCAACTCTTAAAACCCAACATAAGAGCTATAAACATCTTTCCTAAAGTTTAGACCCACGCCAAGATTATTTATTATTTTCGTAGAGTACTCGGAGAACAACCAGATCTTCAAGCCCTTGAGGATAGAGAGAAAATGTCATTCACCTTTTCGTATGGCATTTATGCTTTTCGGGGAATGCCTTTAAGCCTATAAAATGCACACTTCACATTATGATGGCCATCTTTATTGACATGGTTGAGGATATTATGAAGGTTGTAATGGATGATTTCTCAATGGTGGGGAATTCATTCAATTATTGTCTTGGGATTTGAAAAAAGTGTTAAGAAAGTGCATAGATATAAATTTGGTGCTAAATGGGGAAAAATACTATTTTACGATACAAGAAAGTACAGTCTTGGGGCACCCAGTGTCAAAGAAAGGTATTAAGGTCGATCATGCTAAGATTGACGTGATAGAAAAATTGCCACCACCCACCTTGGTAAAGGTAATAAGGAGTTTTCTTGGTCATGACGACTTCTATAAGAGGAAAATTGATAACCTTCTATGTAAATTTCTTGAAAAAAGATTATCCCTTTGTGTTTTCTGATGACTGCAGAGTAGCTTTTGAGGAGTTGAAGAAGAGGCTGGTGACTGCACCCACTATAGTTGTACCTGACTAGGAGAAACCGTTTGATCTGATGTGTGATGCAAGCGATTATGCTGTGGGGGCAGTTCTTGGGCAACAAAGATAAAGTCATGCATCCAATCTACTAGCAAGTATAACCTTGAGTAGTGGCCAACTCAACTACACTGTGATCGAGAAAGAGATGCTACTAGTGGTGTTTGCATTCAGCAAATTCAGGTCGTACTTTATAGGCTCAAAGGTAATTGTTTATACTGACTATGCTACTCTCAGGAACTTTATTGAAAAGAAAGAGTCTAAGCCGGGTATGATTCGGTGGGTGTTACTACTACAAGAGTATTACTTAGAACCTTGACTGAAAAGAAATAAAGATACAAGTGGCTTATCACTTGTCCATGATTGAAGTAGCCAAAAAGAAAGTTGAGGTGGAAGAGATCTTTGAGACCTTCCCGGATGAATGACTGATAGCAACAAGCCTTGAGGTAGTGCCATGATATACAGACAATAGAAACTTTCGAGCGGTATAGTTCTCGGTGGAATTTTCTCTGGACAAAAAAACATTCTTCTATGACTATTGTCGCGCCCCCTTTCTCGCAGAGTCCCCATCTAATGATTTTTGAGGTGTGTTAGGGCACCTATTTACAAATAACTCTATTTAACTAGTCTTTGCCACCAAAGATCGGGTAAGGACTCAAGTTACCTCAAAGAGAAGATGTTAGGCACTCTTCGAGGTCCACAACTGTGGGCTCTGGCCGAAGTTTACACTATGTGGGATTATCGGATTACAATCATCCTAAGTGATCATATAAGTAAGGTAAGACAAGGAGTTTAAAGGTTCTATTATGAACAAGTAAGGAAATTGAGCAACAATTAAACTACATAGATGATTAATACAAGTCTTTGGAGGTTACAAGGTACAACATCTATATGTGATGACTAAGTGTGAACAGTAAACATATAAAAAGAAAGGGGGGGTCCTAAGTTTTTTAGAATAAAGGATCACCACGTGCAACATAAATACTACTTCGCAACTCCCTAGGTAAGGGTTGCTCATATTATTCAACGGGAACAGACTCTCCTGCTACCCAATTACTATGTTAAAGTCGTTTACTTAAAGGTGCTCTAATTCATTTCTAGGTCGTGTCCTACGCTTTCACTATCCGTCCCATGCCTATGGTCAAAGAGGCTTTAGACCTGCTATTAGGTGGTTCTAGACTCTACTTAGGATGCTCAAAAATGATAAATCTAGCGACATTCATAACATATAGGACTTCACATAAATGTAAAAAAAAAAGAGGCTCAAGTTAACCCCCACACATAAACAGCGAATGCACGGGGCAGATTAAGTAGTAGACAATTTCAGAAGTTCAGAAGCATTATAGTCATTAAGTCCTATAGGCATGATTTCTAGGTGATTCTGATTTCCAGCAGTGTACAGGTAGCGGAGTTGCATATTAAAGGCATCACAAACCTATAGGCATGACATCTACATTGTTCGTGCAGCAAGCCATTAAGACTGTTCGAAAGCCAAAGATTGACGACAACGATATTATAAACATGCTGTCTATGATGACTAATAGCATCCTATATGCAGGATCTCTAACAGTTGACACTTAAGATTGATTTTATTATATATGATCCCTATAGGCATGTCATCTAAGTGTAGCAATACAACAAAGCAACAAAGTACTTGATTAGTTGATTAAGGTCATATAGTCATGATATCTAGAGGAGCAGCGTATGAAGAGCAATAGAAGCGACTAATTGATTGATTTGTTGAAACCCTATAGACATGTATGTAGATGGGCATTACAAAATATGTGTTATTGTATCTTATAGGCATGCTGTCTAAGTGTACACAATAGTAAACCTGTAAATGAGTATGGCAAATACTTAAACATGCTTTGAATGGTGTATGAGTATTAGACAGGGTGAGTGAAATGTGTGTGATCTCTTATAAGCATGATATCTATGAGTATGCAGAATAGGAGCACGTCAACGAATATCAAACAAGACAATTAAATCCTATAGGCAAGTTTTCTACCCGTTCATGCGAAAATCAGAATGTCCCTACCCCTTTCACTAATCTCCCCCATCATTTGTTTACAAATTATTACACGGCAAAAGATAAAAGAAGAAACAGACACAAATATTATAGAATCGAGATGATTATAGGCCCAACAAAATAGACCAGACTCAAAATAGCTAACCCGGCACAGCCCGGGCCTTTAACAGACACTTTCACTCAAATAGTAGGCCCAGATCCAATCATTTCCCCAAAACAGGAGAGTATGGCCATTTGCATAACCCAAAGCCACACATGGACTCATGTCCAGCCCAATATTTACAGTATTGACCACTTACCAAATAAATTAATGGATCACATGAAAATCAACTAAACAGTTCCAAGCAGTACCTCATAGAAATATTTTTAGTAAGATTCATGAACACATGGACATTTTCAGAAGCAAAAACGTGACTTATTTGATTAAGTAAGGAACAAGAACTAGGAGAATCAATAGACTTAATTTCAACAGGGCAGTTTTGACATGGCAAACTAATAACATGGGCTAAATCACTAAGCAGGTGAGAGCATGCTAAAGATATACATAACATCATGAGAGTTGAAGGAACATGCCATTTAGAGTTAACAGGGTAAGCACATACAAGATGCACAAGTTAAGCTTTCTAGAGTGAGTCTAGGATAGAGCATGGTTCAAAATTAGGCCAAAGGAGATTTTAAAACTATGAATTTAAGTGAGAAAGATATGATAGAGCCATAGGCAGAGGATGACAATTACACATAGTGAACAAGTAGACGGGCATAATCTGTAGTAGCTAACAAGAATCTCAATTGCACTGAGCGTAACACAATAGTTCCCTAGTTCAAAATATCATAGTAGAAGACATTGCCAACTTAAGGTCAAGCCAGAGCAGACAGATTTCAGAACTTAAACAAATCAACCATGCATAGTACAGAAAGCTAATTGTATTAGGGACCTAGGCAATACTAAAGAGAAAGAGTTAGCTAGACGCACATTGCATTTCTTAAATCCACATGTTGGTTAAAGCTAGGATTCGTATAGACAAGGACAATAGTAGAGCCTGCAGAAATTTATTAAGACAACTTCTTGGCAGGCAGTAATCCATTAGAGTTTCAGGACAAGCGTTCAAATTGAGACATAAAGATACAATATTAAGCAGTCAATGTGGGAGATTAGGCATTCATAAATACACCAATTTCGAACCAGTGTCACAACCTAGAAAATCTTCTAATCATGCTAACTTACACAAATTCAGATGAAGAATTACAAGAGAAAAATCAAACAAAATGTTTGTATAATATCATATTGGCTTAGAAAAGCCCACATAATAGGGATATTCAGAAGCATGAACACAAATAGGGAAGAAACATAATAGAGAGAGCTTAAACACTTACTAGTTTGCAAATTTAATAGCAAATAGAGAAGAATCACCAAATGCTGGTAGCAAATAAGAACAACAATAGGAATTCCACACTCCTAGTGCGTCAGAGTTCACAGAAGCTTCAAACGAGCCCCGAGCAGTGCTCGCACTAAAGAGGTAATTAGGGACAATTCCGATGGCCTTGGCTTTCAGCAGGCCACAACCAAGAATGCAGAAGATATAGAAGAATGAGTGCCTAGAGAATAATAGTAGTGGTAATAATAGTCCTTAAGACCTAAAGGGGAAGCGGGGAAGAGGTTTATATAGTGGTAGAAATTGAAAGAACAAACATGGAAAATAATCAATTAAGCACAAATAAGGAAAGAAAATATCACATGCAAATCAAAATCAGTAAAGGAGATGGAAAGTCTCAAACCCTAATTGGGTTCAATCGTCTAAAAATCGAACCAAGAATGCAAATCGCTCTTTGTTGAGCGAATATAGACGGAATAACGCCCAAAATCAAAGATTTGAGTCATTCTAGTCCGATCTCGGAAGTGATACTTGCCAAATTTAGGATACTACCTATGTAACACCATAAGCGGACTACTAATGATGAGAAAATATTAATAGGAGAGGATGAAAGGATTTATGGGCGGCTGTCTCAGAAGAATGGGCATTAGGGTTTGGGACGGATTAATTAAAGATGGTACGGGCTGTAAGTCGTTGATCTCTAAGATCAACGACTGGGATGAAAGGAAGAGTGGGGCGGGTCGTATAAAGTGGGTATCGACTGAGTTTATTAAAGGGTTATTTGGTTTTGGGCTGTTAAAGGGTGAGCTGGGGTGGCCAAGTGTTTTGGGCTATAACATTAAATATACGAAATTTATTTAAAATAATTATAAAAATAATTAATAAATAATAAAAATATTAATTATTCAATAAAATGATTAGAAATAATAGCTTAGCATTATAAAAATATAAACAAAATACTATTTTAGTATAAACAATGTAAATAATATAGTTATATATAAAATATAGGCTATTATTGCAAAATTATATAAATAGCTCGAAAATACAAATGCAATTATATAAAATAAAGTGAAAATATTATAAAGCATATATGTGGGTGTAAATAATAAACTTGGATGATTAAGTCATCACAAAATAATTTGAAGGAGTAATTAATAAATATTTGAATAATTTAAATGCAAGAAAATCAATTTTAAAGCCTTAAAAATTATGAAAACATTTATAGAAAATACTTATATGACTCTTGTAAATTGGTGATGATGCAAAAATGATATTTTGAAAGTATATATGATATTTATAAAAGTACGAGGGCAAAATTGGGTATCATCAACTAATCACATGTATTTTTGGGATGAGCCTTATTTTCGGTATTTGTGTTGATAACATGATCCGGAGATGAATCCCCGAGATAGACCAATCTTCTGTATTGCAACCTTGTCATGTGTCCCCATATGGTTGTGTCACAACCCAAATTTACCTGCGTAGGATGTCGTGATGGAACCTAATCTCTACGACTAGGTAAGCCTAACATTTGATAATAACTTAACAGAAATAATCAACAAAATACTAAAACAAGTCTGATAAACTGATATAAACTCCTGAAATAGAATCTCAACAACACATTACCCCAAAATTGATGAAACTGAGTCATAAGCTCTACAGAGTAATACTAGAGTGTCTACTACATCACTGTTTGAATGAAAATGCAACAGGAAATAAAGATAAGGGAAGGTGACTCCGATGCCTGCGGACATAGATCATGTATACCTTGAAGTCTTCAAAACTAGCTACTCAAATCAACTCTTGCGTTCGGCAAGGGTAGACGTACTTGGATCTACACAAAAAGATGTGAAGAAGCGTAGTATGAGTACAATACAACAGTACATGTTAAGTATCAAGCCTAACCTCGATAGAGTAGTGACGAGGCTAGGTCAAGGAACCTACTAGGATGTAAATAAACAGTATGAAAACAAAAGAACAGTAAATAAGGCGGAGAAATAACTACGAAGCAAGTTAATAACATGAACTAATACTGGAATTTTAAGCATGGAATAACATAAAGGAAGTAAGTAAAGAGAATCACAATGAGCATATACGGACAACAATTGATAGAACAAGGAAGAACAAAATAACAAGAAGTGTTCCTACCAAAACACTTTGCAACATGAGATAAACAACAAGAATCACAATGAGGTACCGCCTCATGTACAATAAGAATCACAACTGATGTACCGCCTCATGTATATATCAAGAATCATAACCGATGTACTGCCTCATATTCACAATTCACAATCTCAATCACAATCTTTCATTATAGTGGTGTGTGAACCTTACATTTAAATAGGTTTTGAAAATATTTTTCCCGAAATAGCTACACCACTTTAGCCCTCCATATGATGCCACGTGGCTTCACATAATTCTCTTACAAGCATCATGCACATAAGTCCCACCTTATACCGCCACATGCACATTAACCCCTAACCTTATACCGCCGCATGCGCATCAATATCACATCACAATAACAGCTCGCACCACAAGTGCCCATATATCACAACTTTCCAACAATCAACAATATCAATATTTCCACAACAATAGACATGACTCCACCACAACGTATACAAGAATATCATTAATAACAATGAATTTAAAATTCTCAACAAGAAAGATTTCTCAACAATTATAAACTTTGCTTCAAGGTGATACTGCTTTCACGACTTGAATACCAATAACTCAACAATGAGAAAGATAATGTGCAACCACGAATAAAATACAAATAACTCATAACGGAAGAGATAACCTGACTTCAAATAAAAATAATAGCAATGAAAGAGATAGCCGGTAACAATAACTTCAAATTATGATAATCAACAATGAAAGAGATAACACGTACAATGACTTCACGTAATGATAACCAATAATGAAAGAGATAACCTGTTACAATGAGGGGCAACAAGTTCAACTAAAGCATGGAAGCAATTTATCAAGTAGGATGTAGAACAAGGGTTAAACAAGTCATTTAAGGCATGTAAGGCTAGACTAACACAAGTAAGAGTAGATTGACTATGAGAATTTAGAACATGATATGACACTTCAACTAAAGCATGGAAAGAGTCTAAGTAGCCTAAACCAGTCAAATACCACGTACCACTCGTGTACCCACTCGTCACTTTGCGTACACGGCTTTCACATAGCACAAAAGACACAATCAATCCCAAATCCCAAGGGGTAGTTCCCCCACACAAAGTTAAGTAAAAAATACCTCAACTAGGCCAACTCAACCCTTCGAAATAGATTTTTCCTTAAAATTCACCTCCACACAGCTCAAATCTAACCAAAATCGACTTAATATCATCAAACAATGCAAGGGAGATCAATTATAATTGATAAAGCTATGATCTTTATATTTTTCTCAAAAAGTCAATAAAAGTCAACCCCGGGATCACCAGGTCAAAACCCGGGTCCAATGGTAGATTCTGACTACCCATGACCCCCACGAGTTCATATATGTGATTAGTTTCAAAATGCGAGTCCAAATCGACTCTCAAAACTCAAATTCTTATTTTTCAAAAACTTGACAAAGTTTTACAAATTTTTACTTTGATTCACATGCTTTTGATGTTAAAATCTACAATATATTGATGGAATATGATTGGAAATAGATTAGAATCACTTATCCAAAGTTTGTAGATGAAAATTTCCTCCAAATTGCCTCCCACCGAGTCTAGGGTTCTAAAATAAGAGAATATGAGATGAAATCCTGACTTCCAGCCTTTTTGATCTGCTGCTGATGTGCAATTGCCACATGGGCACGAAATTGCGAACCCTCAAAATTGCCAAGGATACATCGTAATTGCGGCCACTAACCTTCCTACTGGGACCTCGCAATTGCAATCAATGGGTTCTCAAATGCAAACCCTGCCCCTTCACAAAAGTGACAATTTCGTCGCAAATGCGAACTACACAAAGTCCTAGACCACTTCGCAATTACGAGCCTGGTATCGCATTGCGATACCTGAGGCCCCCTACTAAACTGGCAATTGCGAACCTGGTGTTTGCAAATGCGATACTTGAAGCATCAGCACACCAGATTCTGTAATTTCAGTCCAAAATACTCTGGAACATGTTTGAAACTCATCTGAGCCCTTGCTCCAAACCAAACATCCACATAAGTATAAGAACATCTTACGAACTCACTTGCCTGATCAAAACACAAAAATTCATCTAAAAGTACGAATCGAACACTACAATGCATAAGTTTCAAAGTAAAGTTCAAGAATCTCTAGAATTACTAATAAAAGTCTGAATCCTATCAAAGCAACTCCAAATGATATCAAATTGTGCAGCCAAGTTCTAATAGCATAACGGACCTATTCCGGGTCCAAAAATTAAATTTCGAGCTTGATAGCTAAAAGTCAACCAACGGTCAAACTTCTCAACTTCAAATTGCCAAATTTTGGCAAAACAACATAAATCATCTACGGACTTTCGAAATCAATTCCGGGCATACTTTCAAGTTCGAAATATCGATACGAAGCTATCGGAGTTATCAAAACACAGTTCCGGGGTCGTTTTCACAAAAGTCAAAGTTTGGTTAATATTTCTAATTTAGGCTTCTGAGTCAAGAATCACAGGGTCCAAATCAACCCGAAATCTTCCCGGAACAAAACCAACCAATCCCACAAGTCATAAAATCATAAACATACATGTGTGAAGCATAAAAAGGGGAAATGGGATGCAATTACACAAAACGATCGATCGGGTCGTTTTAGGTTTCCATTTTGGAGGAGTAAGGACAACTGCAAAAGTGTTGGAGTCCGGCTTCTATTGGCCGATGTTTAAAGATGGCATAGTTGGGTGAAGAGGGCTGTGATGATTGCCAAAGGCCTGGTACCATCTCCTGCATATATGAAATGCCCATGAACCCAATTCAGGATATGAAAGTGTTTGATATTTAGGTAATCGATTTCATGTGGCCGTTTGTTAGCTCTTATGGTAACAAGTAAATATTTGTAGCTGTGGATTGTCTCGAAACTAGTAGAAACTGTGGCACTCCTCATGAATGATGCAAGTGGAGTCATAGGCTTTCTGAGAAAGAGCATCTTCACTCAGTTTGGCACTCCTAAGGCAATAATCAGTGATGGAGGCATCCACTTTTGTAACTGAGCCTTCACAAAGTTGTTAGAGAAATATAGCGTTCTCCATAAGGTTACCACGCCTTATCTCCGGCAAACAAGTGGGCAAATAGATATGTGAAATAGAGAAAATAAGAGTAAGTTAATAATGATCGTGATTTCAACAAGAACGGATTGGGCAAGAAATCTAGATGATACATTCTAGGCCAATCGCACGAATTTTAAGACTCAAATTGGTATATCGTCATATAAATTGACTTTTGGAAAGGTGTCTCACTTGCCGGCGGAATTGGAGCATATAGCACTATGGGCATTGAGGCAACTAAATTTAGAGTCAATAGACAGTGGCTGAAGCATTACCAAGGCATGGTTGAGGAGGCTACAATCGTCTTGACCGTTTATTTGATGGATCCTTGATAGGATTAGCTTGCGTCGTGTAGTAACGTTAAATCAGGCGCTTGTTGGGAGGCAACTCATTTTTTTGTGTTTTTCGTATTTTTCTTTCTTAGATATGGATTTTAGGGAGTTGATAGGTTTGTGAGTAGTGTAGGAATGAAGAAGTGCAAATGAGCATGATCTAAGGTAAGGGAATCGAGCAAACTGACCGAAAGTTGCAAAAAGAGCAAATTATAAAAAAGAAAAAAAAAATAGGGCAGTAAAGCGGACCTCGCTTCATGAGAATGGGACTGAGAATCTTGAGGAGAAAAGTCTTGAGAAGAAAAGTGTGTCTCACTTAACAAGACGGGGACCCAAAGAAAAAGGAAAAACAAAAAAAAAGAGTGCAGCGAAGTGCCCATAGCTTCGCGGGACTAGGACCCGCCAAAGCTAAGAAGGAGGTGGGGCGCATCTCCAGGTCGCGCGTTGCGTAGTCCTGGCGCAGCCACCATGTATTTTTTTTTAAAACCACTCCCTTTCCCATTCAAACATACACACATGCATCATCTCTCTGAAACACTCTCTATATCTCACTCAAATACAAAAACACATGCACAGACCCCCCCCCCCC